>ML791574.1:578919-610083 GCA_009831015.1 Picea engelmannii | reverse complement strand
AGGAGGAGCACCACAGGGTATGTTTTTACTATAGGTGGAACAACAGTAAGTTGGATTTCGAAACTGCAAAAGGTTGTTGCACTTTCAACAACAGAGGCAGAGTATGTTGCTGCTACAGAGGCTAGTAAGGAGATGATTTGGTTACAAATATTTATGGAGGAATTGGGAAAGAAGCAGGAGAACAACAGGTTGTACTGTGACAGTCAGAGTGCCATTCACCTTGCAAAGAACTTAGCCTTCCATTTGAATACTAAGCATATACATTTGAGGTACCACTTCATACAATCCGCCTTGGAAGATGGACAATTGAAGCTGGAAAAGATACACACTAGCCAGAATCCTGCAAACATGTTAACAAAGGGAGTATCAGAGAGAAACTGAGTTCTTGCTCAGTTTCAGTTGGTCTTCAAGAATGAAGATGAAGATGAGAAATTTTCCAGGTCCAAGAAGGTTCAAAGTCCAGCATATACAATAGTGGTGGAGTTGTTGAGATCAGTCTCCAAGTGGGAGATTGTTGGTTGGGGAGCCTGATTGTTTTCCTGATTTAGAGGTCTTTTACTTTCAGCCGTGTTTATACCCCATGAATTATTTACACCCCATAAGTATGTACACTCTTCCACGTGAGGGAGTGCAGAGGGGGGGTACCCCTCTGCAGGGTCCGAGGGAGCTATCCCCCTGGCTGGGGGGTCTGGGGGCAAGTGAGCCCCCAGCGGGGGTTCAGGGGCGAAGCCCCCGAAGAAAAAATTGCCTTGTAAAAGTATATTGTAATTTCATTGTAAATCTGGACCGTTCATTATAAGGTCGCAGATCTAATGGTAGAGATTATGTTAGGGTTTTTTCCCTAGAAGGCAACCCTCTTTTATGAGGGAAATGTATTGCGGCTATGGATGATGGTGAATATTGTATTCTGAGAGAGGAGACTGTAAGAGAAAAAAGAGGAAGTTACAGTGGGTTTTGCTGTAGGTTGTATCCCTTCATTTGTTGGATAATAATAAAGGAAGGACCTGGCAATTTCTCTGGTGGACGTAGCCCACATTGGGTGAACCACATAAATCTGTGTCTCTCTTGTATCGTGTATCTTCTGTGTTTTGTTTCTGCATTTGTTTTATTTTATTGCTCCGCGGTCCTGTTTTTCTAACAACTCCAATGTATTTGAGTAAAGTTTCTTGAGAAGACAAATCTACTCCCAAAACCAAAGCTCTTCTCCCAAATTCTTGAGTAAAGCTTTGCACATTTTGTCCTTTAGCTTGTCTAAAATTTTGCCAATCCATAGTAGCCTTTTGCATATATGCCAATGGGTAAAATTGTCTTTTAATTGCAACAATAAAATCATTCCAAGAGGTTAAATTTTTACCATGTTTCTTCATGTCCTCCTGAGTTTTGGATTCCCACCAAATGAGTTCTGCACTATCCAATCTTAAAGAAGAAAGTTGAATCTTAGTTTCAACATCTTGAATTTTTTGTATCCTACAATACACCTCAATCTGACGAATCCAATTATCTATTTTCTCAGCATTTACTTCTCCATTGTACATTGGCAATTCGAATTTAATATCAAGCTTTAACGAAGGAATTTGTGAAAGAGTTTTACCATGTCCTTTTGGATAATTTGGAAGAGGTCTTGAATTGGTAGAAGAAGAAGAATATGGAGGTGAGGGTGGTGGAGAAGCACCATTCCCTCCATTTCCATTTGGAGTTTTATCACCACTGTCTCCCTTGTGCTTTGAAAGGTTGGAACCCTCACCTTGCAATCCTGTATTCCTTTCCATCAAGATTTTCATGATTTCTCTCATTTCCATGACATCCTTTCTGAGATCTTCATCTTCTGTAGGAATATGTTCATGACTCTCCTCATGAGCCATACTTGGTGAATGCCTCCTTGAAACTTGCGGTGATGATATAAGCTTCCTCCTTGAAGGATGAGAACTTGGCTCTACAAGTTGACCTTCTCCTCTTGTGAGTTTCAACCTTNTGAGCATCAGAAAACAAAACACTTGCAAATAATCAAGTCTTCAAAAACCTATGCTCTGATACCAACTTGATCTAAAAATGAAGAAGACTTGTATTCTTGAAAATATTTGCAAGTTTAATTTTATGTGTTAAAATGCAAATGGATCAATTTGCAACACAACTTTTATGGAAATTACTCATTCAAGATGCATATAAACAGCAACAATAAATAGTGAATGGAAAACACATAACACAACAAATGATAAAGGAGTTCACCCCTCTCTTGGGCTACATCTCCTGGTCCAGCTTCCAATGGATCTTTTGTATTATTTTCTCAAAGTGCTAAAAAATGTGTTTTACAATGCTCAAAATGACAAATAGATGGATCCAATGGCTCCAGAACATCCAAAAACCCCTAGCTAGGCTTTTTCGACACCTCGTTTAGCCAAAAATTGAAGAAGATAGGCTTCCTGGAAGTTCCCCTTCAAACTTGTTGTCTCTGGATCGACAAATTGCACCCTTGTTGGCTCAACCTAGCCCCCACGCACATTTAAGCATTAAAACCCAGCACCGAGCGCAACCACACAAATGGTGCAAACTGTAGGATGGTTACGGGCGCACCTAGCCCCTAACCGCCAAGGCCGGGGTCATGTGGCCCATGTGACCACGCGCAAACTTAAAACGGGGCTCCGTCCCAAAGGAGAATAGAAAAGGGACAAGTGGCAGGTCGTTGGTTTTAAAAATTGTTTAAACCACATTCAAAACCAAATTTGCGCACATGCGCCAATGGAGTAACACAGGGTCATATGTTATTGTTTATACGATTGGGGGTTGGGGCTAAGCCCCAGCCCAGTCGTGCCCCAACTATCCACATTTGCAAATTCATATAATTTAAAAACTATTACATAGTAAGAACCAATATTGTGGCACATTGGTAGCGTGGACTTTGCAAAGGCTATGCATGTGGGTGGAGGTCACGGGGTCGAATCCGGTGGACTCCAAATAATTTTATACAACCAACCAATAACAAGGTGCCATGTGGCAACCCATGACTGGGCCATGTGGCACCGTACAACCAACCAAATACTGCCACATGTTGCAATGTCATTCATCCACATCTGCCACTCATATCTGCCACATGTCATATGGATTTCCATGTCAGCATCTGTATGGACTATACGGACTGTACAGTCAGCATCCTTTTTTTTCCCTGTTTGTCATTTTGAACAGAATGTGATATCTCTCGCTCCTGACATCTGTTTGAACCCAAAAAAGTTGTGTTGGGTTCGTAACGACAAGGCCTACACTCCCATTCGATTTGAAGCGATTCAGAGCACTTTGAATTTTTGAGCAAAATTTGATCCCTTGGATCAAAGGTGGTACCTTAAATCAGAAGAGATGGACATTCTGATTAGTCCACGTGCTTTGTCATTCCTATTATCCCATTTGGCTTTCTTATCATCATCAGTGGGTGTTGTTTCCTTTCCCAAGGTAATCCGGTACAGGCCTTTACTTCTTAATAAATCTTCCATATGGGATTTCCATTGGAAGTAGTTGTTGTTGGTAAGAAAGACATTACTTGTATAAGCCATATTAAATATGCAGATAATGTGGAGTTAAAAACTGAAACTAATGATCTAGATGGAAAGATGTCAAAAAGTTTTGCGGTTTAAAAAAAAAACATCACTGAAAACAAACTTACGATGTGAGAGTTATGCCCTTTTAAAAAAAAGGCATAAACGCTAACCAAATAACCACGTGATAGTGTAAGCTAATTTATGAAGTGACCCACTTTTATAAAGAGAAGTGGGGATCACGTTTACAATGAAGTTACCTTATAACAGAAAAGTTGCATGCAAAATAAATAACTCTAAAATAAAATATAAAGCTACTTATAGTGATTCACTTTTATACTTGAAGTGAAATGCACTTTACAATTTTAAGCATGAACTTTTTCAAAAAAAAGTAACAAAAGAGAGTCTTGAACTCAAGACCTCTTACTTAATAAGGCAATTTTTAACCAAATGGTCTAGCAAAACATATTGTAATGTTCGGAAGGAGGATTGTTGTTGTTGTTGTTGTTGTTGACGGCCTTGGAGAGCATGCTAAAAAAAACTCTTTTCACACAAGAAAAAAATTTCACTTCTTGATGACAACAAGGGTTAGATCTCAGTTATCTTACCCAGAAGATGCACCTTTTCCTATCTATTTCTTATTTTTTGAGATCGCACAGGGCATGGGGCAAAGAGAATACATAGATCTAAAAGAGTAGAAACATGGAAATAAAAAATACAAACCGAAATAAAATCAAAATAAAACTTTGTATAAATTTTAAAAATGCATATTCAGGCTTTATACCTCCATATTCGACTGTAATGGTTGTATCTTGGGAAAACGGAAACCTTTTCAAGTGAAACAAAAAGTGTTCCTGAATGAAACAAGTGCTCCAGATGCAATGTAATAGTCCTTTTAGCTCAGAAATGTATGTAAATTCCAAAAAATGGATATGAGGCAACTCGGCTTCATGATCTCGATCTACAACAGGAGCGGGTCTTGAAATAGGCTCTGATACCATGTTCGACAACACAGGTATTCCAACAGAGGGAGAACACCTTCAATAACCACTCACATAACCAGATCAAATATCAACACACCGATGTTTTCATGTGGTAAAACCCTTATGGGGAAACATCCACGGCCCCAGCCAACGCGGCCACTTGGAGCAGTTTATTAATGCAAAGAAAAAGATTACAGAGAGATTTTACAAGAGAGTTTCTCATAATCGATCATCAGTAAATGACCCTCCATGCTCTTTAAATATAGATCATGGACCAATCAGGTGCTAAGCCATGGATCAATGGTCATTAAGATCGAGGAGAGTATGAACCGTCAGATCACTCTATGTCAGGAAGATATCGTGACCGTCGGATATCCTAACTACAAATGCATACTAATGCATACTAAAGAAACACACTATAAAACACACTTTTACCTAACGACACAATAGAACAAGTAGATCTTACTAACTCCTAAGTGTCTAAATATCCTAACACATATAGACTAAACCTGATATATAATCAGAAAGTTAAAGCTAAGATCGATAGAATGATCGAAGATAGAATCATAGAACATGTGGAGGAATCGGAATAGATAAGCTCGATAGTAGTTCAGGAGAAAAAACAAGGTGGGATAATAATATGCGTTCACTTGAGGAAGTTGAACGATGCATGCCTACATGACCCGTTCCCTACACCTTTCATGAATGAAGTGTTGGAGAATGTAGAAGAACACTAAGTTTACTCATTTATTGATGGATTCTCAAGCTACCACCATATCAATATAGCATAGGAAGAGAGATACAAGACCACATTTTCTACAAAATGGGTATCCTACCAGTACACAGTCATGCCATTTGGACTGAAGAATGCACCAACAATATTTTCCAAAGTAGTCATCGTTGCATTTAAGGAGTTTATCCACCAGTTTCTGGAGGTATACTTGGACGATTGGATAGTCTATAGTCTATTGACAGACCATGTAGAGCTATTGTGGTTGATGTTAGAAAGATCTAGGAAGTGTCAGATATCATTAAACATCAAGAAATGTATCTTCAAAACACCATCTGGGATATTATTAGGCCATATAGTATGCAAACAAGGCTTACTAGTAGATCCTACAAAGATTGCAGTAATTGTTAACTTGCCACCACCAAAGACAATTCGTCAACTAAGAGAGACATTGGGACACACAGGATACTACAGAAATTTTATCAAAGGGTACGTGTAGATTACCGCACCAATGGAGAAACTGTTAAGGAAAGATACAAAGTTTTAGTGGAATGAATACTATCAACACGGTCTAGATACACTAAAAGAAAAGATGGTCACCGCACAAATACTAGTATTTCCTAACTGGGAGAATAAATTCCATGTACATGTATATGCATCAGCCATAGCACTTGGAGCTATTTTGGCGTAGCCAGGAGCAGGAGATTTGGATCACCCTATAGTATTTGCGAGCAGAAAACTATCGAAATCATAGCAGAACTATAACACTACATAGGGAAGGCCTAGCTATGGTATACACACTACAGAAATTCAGACATTACTTATTGGGAAAACATTTTAATATGTTCACATATCACTCAACCCTTAAATACCTAGTCAACAAGCCAGTGTTTGGGGGAAGAATCTGTCAATGCTTACTACTGTTTCAAGATTTTGATTTTGAAGTAATAGTAAAGCCAAGAAAGTTGAATGTAGGACCTGACCACCTATCAAGCATCACGAACGGAGAAGAACCTACAAATTTAGAGGACAACTTTTTGGATGCATAGTTATTTTCAGTCCAAATCGTGAATGAATACTTTGCAGATATCATCCAGTACTTGAGTACAGGTACTATGCCAAAGGAATATAACACCATGCAGAAGAAAAACCTGGTAGTCCAGGCTGCAGATTATCAGTTGATCGTAGGGCTATTATACAAAATGGGCATAGATAGCATCTTGCGAAGATATGTACTAGAACATGAAAGACCAAGGGTTATAGCAGAAGCCCACGAGGGAATAATAAGAGGACATTATGCAGGAAAAACTATCACACAAAAGGTATTGCACGTAGGAATATGGTGGTCGACCATTCACAGAGACCCAAAAAAGGTACTGCTAAAGATGCGATGTTTGTTAGAGGGTTGGTAAAACCCATAGAAGGAATGAGATGCCATTGTGACCACATGTAAATTTGCAGGTATTATACAAATGAGAAATAGAATTTGTGGGACCAATTAACCCACCAACAAAGATGACAGGAGAAATATATATTATCACCATGACAGAATACTTGATGAGATGGGCGGAAGCAGCACCAGTGAAATATTGTAGCACAGAAACAAAAACACACTTTCTATTTAAACAAGTAATCACTAGATTTGGTTGCCCAAGAATTTTGATGAGCGATCAAGGAACTCACTTCATTAACAACACTATTAAGGCTATGACTGAAGAATTTGAAGTCCATCATCAAAAGAGCACTCCATATCACCGACAGGAAAATGGAACAATAAAAGCATTTAACAAAATCCTTGAGAATGCACTGACAAAGATCTGTAATGTCAATAGGGATGATTGGGACCTCAAAATACCAGCAACATTGTGGACATACAGGACCACATGTAAGAAGTTGACAGGGCACACACCATTAAAAATGGTATATGTAAAATAAGAAGTGGTTCCATTATAATTTATGGTAGCCAGTCTATGTGTAGCTACGATTACGCACATGACAGAACGAGGCACAATATAAGACAGGATGAATCAATTGATGATCATGGAGGAATATAGGATCCTAACAGGGTTCCACCAGAAATTTCAGAAAACAAGGTAAAAAGCATGGCACGATAGACATATCAAGAAGAAAACTTTCAAGGAAGGAGACTTAGTGTTGATGTATGACAACAAATCCATTCAGCATCCAGGAAAACTCAAAATGCACTAGTTAGGGTCGTATGAAGTAAAAAATGTCACAGATGGGGGAGTTGTATAGTTTAAAGACTTAGGAGGCATAGAAATCAGAGGGATGATCAATGGGAGTCGAATGAAGTTGTACAAGGACAGTCGACCACCCATAACTTGAAAGCCACCACACAGTTAAAAAAAATAAAAAAATACAGGGTGTCAAACGACACCAACAGAGGTACAGTGCATCGAAAGGAGAAGGAGCACGCACACTTAGGAATACAAACTTGACGAAGACAAGGCCAATGGTTAGCTCAAAACAAAATCAAGAGGGAAAGATAAAGACGACATAAGAAATACTAAATGATGAAGGCAAGAGGAATTGAATGTCGGAAATGACTGACGGGATGCCACATTAATCACGCCAACTAGAGACAGCAAGGGAGAGTAATGGAAAGTACAAAAGAACCATATGTTCATTGAATCCGTAATAAAGGTAACTTCTTCGACAAGGTTCACATGATTCCCATACAAAGAAAGGACACAGGAGCAAAAAATCTATTGTGAAATTGGAAGGGACGGAGAGCGATAGAGAATATGAAGCACATAGCAAAATTTGCAGAAGTTGCAAAGGCCACTGAGTTGAGAAGACGATCAAATTTTACCACCATGGCACCACCCAAACAAGACGAATCGAGCCATACTTCCAGAAAATCCAGAGTGAGGACTAGAGCACAAATACAATCGCAGTAAAGTGAGAAACAATCGCAAGAAATCATCAATGTAGATGAAATCCCATCATCGGATACAACATCAGTTAACCCCACACCCATTGTGGAGGAAACCCAACATACAACACCAACAGACATGAATGCAGATATGTCGGGAGAGGGACAGGGCCAAAATAATGAGGGAACAGGCAGCAAAGTGCAACCAGAAAACCCTAAAGAAGCCCCAAGAGTCAATGGGATGACTACAAATCAGGAAGCAGCAACCGAGCCAGACAAATCACAAACAACTATGTCGGAACATCCATAGGAGGGAGAAGTAGAAGATGTCATGAACTGGCCATAAAAGTATGTCGAAGAATGACCAATGGAGGCTGGAACCTTGAGTCAACCACCACCACGAAAGGATAAGAACACAGTACCTAGGTGACCGCACAAACAACCCACTACAACAATTGTTTTTCCACGCATACCAGAAAGGGTACGGGTAAAATAAGATTTATTAGGATATGTATAAAAAAGTAAATGCTCAGACCATGATGTAATGGACACAAACAAGTTCATGGAGTTTGCGAAGCAAGTCTACCTACAGACTGTGGGTCTAGATACATTTGGGGCACTGGTTCATCAACCACTCCAGTGGGCAGTAGGATTGGATAAAACTAGGATTTTAGGTCTGCTGGAACTACCACACTTTGGCAGAGGATAGTATGAAATAATTCATGTCAATAAATTGATGGAGGTCACACATGGCGAAGATATATGGCTGGACAAGCTCGTCTCAATAGACATAGATCTCATTGCGCACATCACAGGGTTGCCATCACGGGGCATGGATCCCACACAATTTCTCGATGAAAAAACAAAGGAAATAACACTCGTTGAGGAGATGAAAAATAAATATGGCACTAAAAGGGGGGCATACGGAATCATTATCAAATGGATCAGTGACATCGCGACAAAAATGGCCACAAAAATCATGGCCTGCAAGCTACTCATAAAATTCTGCAAGGAGGAAGTCTCGACCAAGGTTGTCGTAGTTGCATCACAGTGTGTCGAAGGCACCACAATCAGTTGGGCCCCTTATATTTTGAATTTTTTTCTATATGACTACAAGGATGCACAGGACCTCATAACATAATTTCATTACTCATGGCTGATCATGTTGATAGCCATTATGGGATGGAAGGAAATGAAATGTGTATTTTTCTCCACCATACCCAAACCCAATCATGGAGCAAGATATTTATCGCTTTGCGCCACTTCAGATGCTAGGAACAGAAAAATCAACACAATTATATTTGAAGGATATCTCCTCGACCTACATGATACCATCACCAACCTATGAAGAATAGCATCGCAGGCTGTTGCATATCATCGGGACATATCTAACTTCTAGGCCAGTCGACCTACCATGTGGATCTAGGCATTGAAGGACCCCAACAAGCAGTGGCTACAACTGCGCTATTGCATTACGGAGGGTGACATAGAAATGGCTATGAAGGATTGGGAAGACGAATGGAGGATTCCAATCCTCACTCAAGACATACCTACAGGCGCAGAAGAAGAGGAGGCAAGGTAGGAACATACAAATGTCGAGGAGGTAGGGCAAGAAGAGACATAGCCCCAGGAAGTCATAGTGCACAAGAAACCAAGGATGGGCTAGGACAAGACAAAGTAGATGAAAGGGGGGACATCTAAGGCGGGAACCTAGAAGGGGAAGAAGAATAATACACAACCTCTCCAAGTACAACAGAAACAAGTCGAGGCAGCACAGGGGACTACACCAAGTCCCAATCCACAAGAACCAGGCCCGACTAAGAGACTAGCTACTCAGACAGGGGGTGCATGCAAGAAGATGAAGGTGTGCATAGAACACCTCCATAATATACGATACGAAGGATGATGCAAAAATGGTAGCCCAAATGGTCCAGGATCGCACATTCGATGATTTTGAGAATGGTGCATGCCACAAGGAGAGAATGCAAGAAGATTTGGAAAACATGCGACAACTCATCAAGCATAACGAGGAAGCTTAGGTAGCTAGCAGCAGTATAGAAATAGTGCCATCAGCATCATGGATAGGAGGAGAACATGAAGAAATTGAGCGGGATACAATCCACACAATACCGCAGTTGAGTGCAACATTTCACATTACACCTATCATGTTGCACGTGGACGAGAGCATGGGGAAGACACCCCTAAAGGACTTAGCTCAATTACAATTGGTATTGTTGAGGATACCATCCAAGGCTCTATATAAACTATAGGTTAGTGTTACCCAGGAGGTACAGTGTCATGCACGCACAGACACAACTGAATTATAGTAGGTAAAGGATAAACAGGACGAGATGGAGTTGATATTTCATCAAGACAAGCTTGAGACCAAAGAGGAGATGGAACACATGAATGGATTGGAACAAAGAGTAGTTGGAGATTAGGAGAAGATTCCAAATACCGCGTAGAGGGATGAACTCACAACAACAGAGAATATTGATCAGATTGTGTAGACAATTGATCAATATCAGTAGGAGATCAAGAATCTTCGTGAGCAGCTCACACCTACCACTCCAATGGAGCTAAGGGAGAAAAGGAAGTAGGAGGCAATGTAGTAGTTACAGGAGATAGAACGATAGGTCCACACATTGACTGACCTGTTCGACAAAGCAGCACAACTCTGGAAAAAGCTAGAAGAGGATCAACAATTCCAGCGGTGGGAAAAGGAAGAAGAAAGGATAAGCGCAACTATCCAAGACCTCAAGCAGAGGCAGAATAAAATGTCCATCACAGAGTGCATCCAAGGGGTGCAAGATATGAAGAGACTACAGGTAGAACTCACCACTGCATAGATGAAAAAAAAGGAGCACCAGGCTCAAATGGAACCACTCCAGGAGAGAGTAGCCGAGGTCATTGCACAGGCAAAGGAATCCAAGACATATATGGCATAGACCCAGGTAGAGTGTGCAACATTGATAACTGATGAGATGGCAGTGCAGATAGTAGATGCACTCAATTAGAAGACCATGCAGGCTCAAACGTAAGAAGCGGAGCTCTGGGAGAAGTTTCAGGAAATCCCTAGGGAGATCGACGAATCTCACAAAGGTCAGGTGGCTTGGGATGAGCCACATGTCAGTGTTGGGGGCCTGTTGGAAGTATGCCAAAGTGAAAAGAAAGGTTATTTTGGGTAAGAAGGCATGCATGAGGGAAGCGACAACTCAAAGGAAGAGCAGCATGCATGCATGCATGGAAGACCTAATGACGTTAGGGTTAGGGTTTTTTCAATACATTTTAATGGCTGGTGAGCTAGAAATGTATAAATATAAATACCTAGGTCTCATAGACAGAGACCAGAGTCGGACATGATATAGAGAGTTTAGAGGAGGAGTCATGTTTTGATATCTAGTTGTAATATTTTTCTATATGACCTAATTTTGTAAGATGTTGAACTGTAGAGGAGTAAGAAGGGTGGATCTTGAGGGTTAGATCGCAAGATGAGGAGCCTAGTGCTAGCTAGTGCACCTCATAATAGATCTTGACCCGACTGAGAAGAGTTGTAAAGTGCGTGGCATTGTAGTTTTGGAATTGTTATAATAAAAGAGCTTGAGAGCCAGATCTTTGTGGATGTAGCCTAAGAGTTGGTGAACCATGGTAAAACCTATGTTATGTGATTGAATTCATGTGTTTATTTACTATCTTCAGTAGTTTTTGATATGCTAAATGAATGAGTTGATTATATTCCATGCATGATCGTGAATGACAGTTTATTACATTAATAAGTTAAAATAGAGCTCTCAACGCACATTTCTTACATCTCCACTCAATTCTGGGCTACAAACAGATGAGTATTGCAGCCACCCATTAAGACTATCTTGGGTGAGACTATGTAGTGCACTCTTTTCATTGTGTTGCCTTCTGGTTTACCAGGAGGGCCGATAGTTTTAGAGGCTTTGTTGGAACCCCTAGTAGACATGAACCCTGGGTCACTCAATATAAGGATATAAACTCAGACAGATAGATAAATAACCAACACCTGGTAGTCATGCAAAATCAAAAACCAACCGTCAACTAGCTCTGATGCCATTTGATCCGAAAAGATCTTTTAAAGACTATGGTTGAGTTTTAAAACATGATATCATCAACCATTTAAGAAATTGATGAAAGAGGAAGAATTGAATATGTAACATGGCATCCATAATGAAATATATATATCTGGAAATAAACACAAAAATAAACAAACCATAAAAAAAAAAATTGTTAACGGAGTTGGACAATATCACCTACGTCTCCCGACCTTTGTCTCTGTGGGTAATGATTTATTATTTCTCTTCAAAGCTTCAAAAGTACATCATAAAAGTGTCAAATGGATTACAAAATGATATGGTTGTGTTCTTCTAGATCTTAGTAACCCAACACAACTGACGACACTGAAAACGAATGAACTAAGCTCCCAGAAATGGCCTGCAAAGTTTCTTTCCTCAATGGCTTCCCTACATAAAAATGGATTTGGCTTTACAATTCTTCAGCATTTCTCCTCTTTTGAACCTCCCTAAGGTTTCCAAGAATCTCTGTTTTATATATATTTCAAGTTGGAAACAACCTCCCAACTTCTCCCCAAGATCTGGACTCAAAAAGGGATCCAGATCCTCCAATACTGGCCAAAATATCTCAAAACTAGCTGAAAAATAAAATAAAATCTTAATATATAGTTAAAAAAACCCACTTTTGGGAAAAAATAGGGTGCAGCCCCCGATTCTCAATCTCCTGGTCACATGAGCACTCTCCATGTGGCCAAGCGCTATGCATTGGCTCCTTAATTGTTGGCCCCCGGTCATGTGGCTTGGCCATATGGCCCAGCCCTTATGCTCCACGCACCCAAACTTTGACTGGATCCTGGTCGTAGCCCTTGGTTACGTGCCTTGGTCAGCGAGCTAGTTCGATCGAACGAGCGCTAAACCCACTCATTCGCACCAAGGTATAGGTCAACAGTTATATGGCAGGGTTACATGGAATAGCGTTTTCACCGGGGCTGGCTGGAGTGGGACGCACACCAATACAAAGTGCAGGATTATATGAAATGATCGTCATAAAAAAAATTTCATGTTTGGAAAAATGAACAGAATGTAATATATTTCACATACAATGTCTATTTGAACTTGTTCAAGTTGCGTTGGGTTCGTAACAATGAGGCCTACACACACATATGTTTTGAGGCGATTATGAGAATTTTGATTTTTAGGCCTTCCTGGACCCATTTTGGTTCATGGATCCATTTTTGGATCACTCCAAGTTTGTTACATCCATCCTAGCTCTCGATTATGCCTCTTGCGCAACACTGATCTGTTACCTATATAGTGCTTTTTTTGGTACCTTAGCCAATGCACATTCCATTTGTTCCACGTCCTTGACCTATTTTTGCGCCATGTCTTCATCCATTAGCAACATGTTTTTAGTAATGCTAAAGGTTTCACTTTCCATTGTCGTTATCTGTATTTTTCCCTCCTCACTATGAACTAGCATTTTCTGTTCTTGCATTGTTTTTTGTTGTTGTGTCTTTTATTTATGTTGTGCCTTGGTGAATTGTATCTACTCCAACACCTTCTTGACTCAAATCTTTCATTATATTCTCTCTTTATTTTTATGCATCTTCATATGCTTCTGCAGTGTGGTCGTGTACTCTTTCTGAGACTAATCCAACATCATCTTCATTTATTGTATACTAGGGTACCTCCTTGTGCACCTTCATTTTCTTACGCTCTCCACCTGACTGTAAAATATTTCTCTTGATTGGTCTTGACCATGTTTCCTTTGTTGTGATTGGGGTATCTATCTCTGGTATGTCCCCTCCTTCTTGTCCCTCCTACATAGGGATGTTATCTTCCCTATGTGTCCCTCCATTAGTGGCATTTGTGCGGTTATTTTTATGTGTGGTGGGCTTGGGGATAGCCTTATTTTGTCTAATTTCTCTTGTTATTGTGATCCCCCCTGTATGCTTCATTTACGTTGCTTATTTTCTTGTATTTCCTACTAGGGTAATCTTCTTCTATGAGGAGCTCACTTTTGATAGTTTCTTATATTTTTTTAACTCCACTGGAACCTTCCATTCCTCCTTCCAGTCTTTCATTTCCCATTGCACTTCCTCTGTTGTGACACGGTATCTCATTTGTAGCCACTTCTTCTCTAGATTATTGTTTTCCTGGATCCACATATTGTGCCTTGATTCTTTGAAGTTGTCTATATTCTTGTATTCCTCCACCACCTCTAGTGGGATCCTCCACGTTTTGGCCACCTTTTCCTGTATTTCTTCCAAATATGTCACAAATATGTTAGAGTTTGTTAGTCTTTCCTTTGCAATAGTTGTGTGCCACAATGTTACATACTGTACTGCACGGAATTTTTTGAGTCTATGACAGAATACATTGTATTTTGGGTGTTTCCATCCCTCTAATGCAATAAGTATTAGAACCAACAAATAGTGGAACTCAGTGCCTAAGTCTTGGGCGTTTTTGCAATCATCCAGAAATAAATCTAACAAGTATGGACTCCTTCTAAGTAGAGTCCCTTTTGGGCATTGCACAATTGTTGCTATCACCCCTCTTTGTGCTTCTTCTTTGTGAAACTTCCTTAGAAATTTACATGCCATAAGCTTTATTTCTTACCTCATCGTGGGTTCACTAATTTTGTTTAAATAATCCCCCTAGATCCTCTCTTTGTTCCATAGGTTTGCTTCATTTCCTCTTCCAAGGCTTTCTCCTTGGTATTGTCATCCAAATACTGCACAGGTTTCTCACCATTTGTGGGAAGACTTGTTATTTTTTCAATTAACTCGACGTCAATTGAGACTGGCCTATCTAGCCACAAAATTCCTCCTTGCATTATTGTCATTAATTGTTTGACGTAGTTATTTATGTCCTTTCCCCTTCCAAAATGCGGGATCTCTAGCAGGTTCATTATGCCTATGTTATATAAACTTGTTTTCCATTGTTTGGGTTCTAGTATTGGTATTCCTGTCACACTGACCCCTCTACTCTCCATGTATACATGTGGCTCAATTTATGGAAAATTATATCTATATTTTACATCATGGTCCACATAGTGCAGTTTATCTATGCATCCTAGCAAACTGGTAAAACCTGTACTCATGTTGGTATGCACGGAAACACAAGAGTTACATGTGGTTGCTTGCACAGTGACCTCTCGACTGTTTGTTTACCTTTCCCTTTTGTTAGTGACCTTGAGGTCCCTGCCTCCTGGCGCAATTTTTTCTTCCTCTTCCTCTTCTACACCAGACTCATGCTTATCTGTGTTGTCTTCTACTTGAACTTGCTCCTGCTATGTTGTCTCTACACCAGATTTAACCCTCGGCTCATCGGACTCAATTCTTTCCTTATCTACTTCCTTTTTTGGCTAGATTGTTTCCACGTTGTCTTGCTTCTTTGGGTTTTTCTCCTCTTCCTTTTTTTTTGGGTCAATCTACATTTTTTTTCTGTCACAGAGGTTGGATCCTGCTCCTCCACCAATGCAGTGCTCATTGGTTCGATGACCAGGGAAGGGATGGCATCCACATCCACCACTCCCTCTGGTTGTGTAGGGTTTTTTTCTTCCATTGTTGGCTCCTACGATGACCTTATGGTGTTGTGTGTGTTCCTCGCTATCCTACTAGGATCTCCGAGCTTTGGTGGTGCCATATTTCTTAAATCTGTGTGGTTTTTCTCAGAAATCTCATTTACTGCCTTTTAAATTGGATGTTCTCTCTTAGCTTTTTACTCAGCTCAATGTTTGCTCGAAGTCACAATGTGGCTTTTCGAACACAATTTTTTCTTCTATATTGTTGTCATAAATGATCCAAATCTTATCGATCACGCTTCCTCCAATTTCATAAATGATTGTTTCAAGCCTCAATTTTCCATCGACCATTTTTTTCTTTTCCCAACTATTTCATTTTTTCGTTGCACAAAATTTTTCTACTGTCATATTTCTCTAGCGCACTGGACTTTCCTTCTGTCATAGTTGTCCTACGTGTAGTATATTTGATTCTTATCACACCAGTTTTTTGTATGTTGTGCATTCTCATTCTCAACTGTCTTTCTACCACGTATTCCTCCAACTACTTCCTTTTAGCTTTTTCTCATTTTTCTACTTTTTTTTTTCCTTCTTTTTCTTTTATGTTTCTTCTTTTAACTCCTACTATTTACAATATGTACAAGTATGAATTTTACGCTGCAACTACTAAAGGTTGGTAGTTCGATTATCCCTATATAGTTTTAGTCGACTATCATTCACCATTCCTTGAACTCCCTTACCTACTAATTCTTGTAGTTGTACATAACCTCCATCTGTGATAGACTTTATCTCATATGGCCCTAGCCAATACATTTTGAAATTCCCTGGGTGATGCAAGTATTTACTATCATAGAGGAGAACTAGATCTCATACTTTGAAGTTCTTATTCTTAATGTGTATGTCATACCAGACTTTATCCTTTGATTTTTTTACCTCATGGTGGAAACCAGCTATGATCCTATCTTCTTTTGGTTCCATGACTTGAGCCAATATTTCCTGTGTTGTGCCTCTTTCTGTCATATCTATAATTGTTTTAATGCGCAGACTTGGTATCAAATAATCTAAGGGAACTAATGCTTCATGTCCATACACCAACATAAAATGTGTTTTCCTTGTTATCTTCTTACATGTAGTTCTATAAGCCCATAGTACTGATGGTACCTTCAAATCCCAATCATCTTTTTTCACATCAAAAATATGTTTCAAGGGATTCTCCAATATCTTGTTAAATGCTTCTATTGTTCCATTCACCTGAGGATGATAACGAGTGATATTCTGATGATGTATCTCAAATTATTATAGCATTGTTTGGATTGTACTGTTGATAAAGTGAGTCCCCTAATCACTCATCAATATTCTTGGACATCCAAACCTTTTCACTACATGTTCAAATAAAAAGTGCATTGCAGTATTTGCACTGCAATCCTTCATTATTATTGCATCATCCCATATGGTTAAGTATTATGTTGTTGTAATAATATATCGAGTTCCTGATCTTCTTGTTGGTGGATTAATTGGACCTACAAAGACTACTACCCACTTATCAAACACTTGCAAAGTTACTTGTGGTCTCAATGGCATCTCATCCGTCCTGGATGGATTTCCAACTCTTTGACAGACATCACAGTTCTAACAGTACTCCTTTGAATCCTTATAAATTCTTGGCCACCATAATCATGTGCGCAATACCTTTTGCACAATGGATTTCTTGGCATAGTGTCCTACAACAATACCTTCATGTGCTTCTGCTAAAATTATAGGCCTTTCATGATCCACAACACATCTCCTCAAAATGTTATCTGTTCCAATTTTGTATAGATGGCCTACAATCAGTTGATATTCTGCAGCTTTGACCACCAATTTTTTCTTCTACGCAGTAGTAAATTCTATTGGTGCAAATCCTGTACTCAAAAACTCAATAATGTTATCAAAATACTCATCAACTATATGTATTGAAAACAATTGTGGATCTGGAAATTTGTATTCCAAGTTACTAGGTTCTTCTCCATTAATTATCCTGGACAGATGATCTGACTTTGAATTCAATCTTCCAGGCTTTACCACAACTTCAAAATCAAACTCCTAAAACAAAAGTAGCCATCTGCATATTCTTCCCCCCAACATTGGCTTACTGAATAAGTATATAAGAGAAGAATGATCTGTAAACATCTTGAAATGTTGTCCTAACATGTCTGAATTTTTGCAAAGCATACACCATGGCTAATCCTTCTCTTTCTGTAGTATTGTAGTTCTATTCTAAATTTGATAACTTCCTGCTTTAAAATGATATAGGGTGATCTATATCACCTTCTTCTCGTTGTGCCAATACTTCTCCTAATGATATTGCAGATGCATCCACATGCACATGAAATTATTTGTCCCAGTCTGGAAACACTAAAATCGGCGCAATAACCATCTTTTCCTTCAAAATATCCAAACTTTGTTGGCATTCATCATTCCACTGACACTTAGTGTCCTTGTTCAACAATTTATCCATTGGCATAGTAATATGTGCATATCCCCTTATAAACTTCCTGTAATACCCTGTATGACCAAGTGTACTCTTCAACCGGTGCACTGAATTCGGTGGTGGTAAATTAACTATGACAACAATTTTAGCAAGATCAACCAACAAACCATGTTTACACACCACATTCCCTAACAAAATACCAAAAGGTGTGTTGAAAATGCATTTCTTAATGTTCAATGAAATATGGCACTATCTACATCTATATAACATCAATCTTAATACTTCCACATGATCCTTCAATAAAATAAACATTGTCCAATTGTCCAAGTAAACTTCTAAAAACTTAGGAATAAATTCCTTAAAGGAAGCCACTACCCTTGAAAAAATTATCAGTGAATTACTCAACCCAAATAGAATTATTGTATACTGAAATGATCCCCATTCTATAGAAAATGTAGTTTTATGTCTATCTTCTGGTGCTATCCTGATCTGATGATATCCTGAGAACCCATCTGTAAATGAATAAGCTTCTTGACCTCCTACATTCTCCAACACTTCATCTATAAATGGGGTAGGAAAAGGATCATGTAGGCAAGCATCATTCAATTTTATCAAATCTACACAAATCTCAATCCCTCCTTGCTTCTTTTTCTGATCCATTATGATTCCTCCATAGGTTCTATGACACCAACTTCTAACATCTTGTCAATATCTACCTTCACCTTCTGCTTATAAACTGGATTTAATTTATAAGTTCTTTGTTTGATAGGTCTTGCTTCTAGATTCAAGGGGATCTTCATCTCTTCTAGTTCCCCTGCTAATCCCTTCATCTATAAAAATTTCATTGGAAACAAATCATTGTATTCACACAGTAACTCTGTGATTATTTCTACGATATGATTATCCCAATAATCTCCAATTCTTGCAATCTTTGGTTTTTCTACAGTACCAATGTTTACCTTCTTGTTATAACCCTAATTTGCACCTTACATGCTTACCTAGCATCAGGCCATCTCAAATCCCTTCTTTGCCAAAGCATTGATGAACAACTCTTTAAAAAACTCCTTTTATAAGGGCCCATGCGCCCTACTCCATTATTGCACGCGTGTACACGCTAGCTGACCTAAAACAGCCCACGTGGACTGACAAAAGCACGAAAAAAGGAAATTTGTCGATGGAACACACAACTTTGGGTGAGTTAACTAAAACTCCCGGCCATGCATGGCCAAGGGTTCACCCAAATAACTAGCTTCTTCTAGCCTATAAAAGAAGGGTTAGGGGTCCCATTTGGAGGAGGATAATAAGAGTAAAGAAACTCTACCCAATTGCACATTCCCATTGTCCCAACCCTTTAGCCATCCTTGTGCAAGAAGAGATACAAAGAAAATAAGTTTGAGGAAATTGGAAGAGGAGCCCAGGATTAGGATTTGTGAAGCGATGGTCGATCTCGACATTGTAAGTTGATTCATTAAAGTTAATAATAAATAAATGTTTTTCCCATCCCACTATATGAGTTCTTCATAGTTTAGTAAATGTATGTTTGAATCTCTAACCCATTAGTCTATAGGTAAAATGCATGTGTAGTTTGTTGCTTGTTTTGTATGTAGGTCAGCCTTGGGAGGAGAGCTTCCAACAAGCGATCAAGCGTGAAGAAGGATCGGCATCGAACATCCGGAACAAGGTATGTTGGTCTAACCATGTATTTGTTGAAAAGAAATGGGGATTAAGTCTGGGACGAAGGTAGAAAGTAGGTTTCTTTTGGTCATATTTGCATGCATACTATAACCCTATTTGCTAGTCCGTAGGGGCATTTCCCACCACAACAGAATTGGCGACCGTACTGGGGAAGTCTCTAGGGTTCCTGGGAATATTTTTGGGTAGTTTTAAAAACTAGATTTTCTTTCCTGTTTTTTGATGTTTCTGTAAAGTCTGAGCTGACAGAGAGTCTGGTTTTCCATACCAGCTATCTCTTTTATTTGCTTGACTGTGTTTTTTCAAGACCCACAGAGGTACACGCGGCTTGTATAAGGTCTTCATGTGTGTACCCGCGCCCTACTTTCTTACAGCCCGCATGTAAATGCTAGCTGAAGAAGTAGCAGTAGCATGTAGATTCCATAAATTTTTTGAGGTAGTCATCATCTTCCCTGTCAGAATCAATCATTCTCAGGGGTTTTCTGGACTTCTTTCTAAGTCTTGGTTGTTTGCAGTCTCATCTCAAATTGGTTTGTTTTACAATTTTTTTCCTTACATTGGTTTCTTTTTCTATTAAAGAGAGTGTCTAAGCCTTCAAGAGATAATGGTTCTCAATATCAGTGGTCTCTTAGTCGAGTGAAATCCTTCTTTAAGTTTGTTGATTCACAAGATCTTAGAAAAATAAAAATAAAAATTTGAAAAGTTGTTGAAAATCTGCGTTAAGTGAAATTGTTTGTTTCCATCTTTTTGTTCATTTTTTACTTTCGTATTTCAAACATAATTAGTTTCACTTCATACCCCTTGACATAAGACAATCCATAAAATTAATGCTAAATCTAAAATTTATTAGACTTTTATGTTTGTAGGGTTAACCAACTAGTTCAAGATTAGGGCCTTGGATTAGGTTGGAGAGGAAACTCTTCAAGGCCATTAAAACCAAACATTGGAGTCTGAGTTAGGGAGTGTCTAAGTCCAGTATCGTGAAATTTATCTGGGACACCCCTCTAACATAGGGGATAAACATGAGGTTGCGTGCGGAAAGGTAGCAGAGATAACCCCTCCAAAGTTGGACCAATCATAGTGGAGAACACATATAGAGGGCTTGTTTTGGGATTCCATCGATTACATTTGCCACAGGGCTTTGTGGGTCTTGAATCCATTCGAGGTCCTCAATTTTATTTTGGAACAATTTATTTCGATACCCTTGACAATTTTTGGGCTTGATACCCTACTCATTGTGGTCTACCCGACTTTTGACTGTACCCGCCTGGTGACTGTTCACGCGCTAGCAACCTAGTTTCCTATATTTTTTTAGGGACATACACAGGTGACTACGAGGGTATAACACAATACCTAGGATAGACACCGGGCCATTCTTTGTAGAGTATACCTAGAGGGTTCTTCCATTTTCGAGTTTCACTTGCACCGGTAAGTTGCTCTAGTGTTGGTTGTTGTAACTGTTCTTCCAATTAATTTAGTGTTTGCCTATCATATCTTCTAGGGGATTTTTTAGTGCGTGTTATTTTTGAACGCTTAGACTACCCTAGTGTGTCTTTGATCTTCTCACACAGTGGAGGATCATGAGCTCCGTCAGTCACGAAGGATTCTTGGCCTACCGCCAGTTACACTAGAGCCACCCCCGCCACCACTAAGGTGAAAGCTAGACCAACAAGGGTCTTTTGAAGTGACTGAGTCACAATAAATTGTGCCTGACCAACATCCATAGGAATCAACCATTTTAGACCTTGGAGCGCAAGCTTTTGGTCTAGTTTAAACCTCCATCACTGATCTTTCGGCACCCACCATCGTACCGATTCATCCTTACGAGTGCCAGACAGTGTCGCATGCAGCAATGGAAACAAATGTTGTTACTCCTTCTGGGAATTCTTCAATTCCCACTACGGTTGTCACCACAGGAGAGTTTCCACCTCCTAACCCACCATCACTGGTCCGATCTACCATGGTCTCAACCACCTCTACATCGCACAGTGGTATGATCCCATCTTTGGTAGCAGCCACAACCCCTTTCACACCAAGTGCGACAGGCTCTCCGTTCTCATACGGGATGCCTAGTTCAGGTACAAGTCCTGTACTTTCCTACTCCACTTCACAGACTTTAGGTCTGGGGGCAGGGAGCTCTAACACTCCTTTGCAAGGTCACATTGGGGGCACTCCTACGCCTTTTAACACTTTCCCTTACGGGGGAGGTCATATACCTCCTTCATCCCCTTCACTTGGTGGCTCGCATCAACAATCCACCGGGCAGCGTACACACCATAGTTTATTTGGAGAGGGGATTCAAGGACCACCTTCACATAATATGCCGGTAGGTTTGAAAACATTTTCTTTGTTTAGTGCATTTGGTAACAATGCTTTCTCATCAGTTGCTTTCCCAACTGGGGGCAATACCAGTTTTGGACAACCTATTCCTATGCAGGGTACTATTCCTACACAGGGGGCACACCCAGGAACTTCTTCTACAACAGGACCTTGGAATTCTTGGCAGGGATCAGTTCCCTCATCGAGAATGTTGATCTGGGCTAATTATTTTCATAACCAATGGAACCCCAGACAAAGCACTATGCCTATCCCCATGGGACCAACATGGAGCAATCCTTCCCAAAGTCCTTCGAATGTAATGCATTCCCAACCATCTATGTCCTATTTCGGAAATCCATCGATGATGTCTCCTCACACACAAAATCCATATGTTGACCATGGCCATGGTTTCTACCAGAATCCGGGCCAGCAGCCAAACTTTTCCTGGCAACCTGGTGCCAGTCAAACTCCAGGCCCCCTTTTCCCAGGTTATCACCAACAACCCAAACTACCTTTTCTGACAACTTTGCATTTGCCAGAATTGACAAGGTTGTTGAATGACCCTATTTGTCACGATCCGTGTTGGCCTCCTATGCCAACGAAGTTTCCTTCGGACATCCCAAAGTTTGAAGCAAGCCTAACAAAGATCCAGGAGATCATGTGACTACCTTCCATCTTTGGTGCTCATCTAACTCATTGAAAGACGACTCCGTACAGTTGCAATTGTTTCAATGTAATCTCATTGGGAGTGCCGTGAAATGGTACATTGAGATCGACTGCTCAAGATACTCTTCCTTCAGTGAACTAGCGATGGCTTTCCTAAACCATTTCCAGTTGCCTGTGACATACGACGTTGGCACCAAATTGCTGGCCAATTTCTCACAAACTAAAGTGGACCATATCTCTGATCACATTCGAGAATGGAGACGCAGAAAGAGTTTAATTAAGGTACCAGTCCCACCATCATTCCTTCTCGAGTGGTTTCTTAAGTCTTTGGTCCCACAGTTGTCCAAAGACATCGCGATGTCGGGAGTATTTTTCGAAGAAGATGCCATCATGAGAGCTCAACAACTTGAGCTAATCTATTCTCAGTCTGGTTTATTATACGAGATCTTTCCAGACGCTCAATACTTGATAAAACCAAATAGAGAGTTGGACCACATGCCAATGGTATTGTCGGTACAGCACAAACAAAAACTGTTGAGCAACTAACGACTCAGTTGCAACAATTGTCTATACAACACACAATGGCCAGCCAAACTACTGCTTTGGCTACTACCCCTACCAAAACATCGGATGTACACACAGTGAAATCGACTAATCCAAAGGCCACCCAGTAGCCTGAAGGAAAGAAAAAACAATGAAAGAAGGGTAAGGGGGATAAGAAACCCACCGATAATGTTGGCAAGGGAAATACTGAGAAACGGAAGGCAAGGTATCCATGCAACTTATGCGTGGAAGACCACCTGACCCATTTATGTCCTCGGCTTGCAGAGGCCCAAAAGTTTGTGATGCAGCAATAGCCTGTTGTGTTAACCAATCCATTTCAACATGGGCAAAATCGAACCCAAGCCTTTGCAAGCATGGAAGGAGACAGCCAAGGACCCTCTCCGTCTTCGAACAACCCCTCATCCGCGAATGTATATATGGTGAAGGGTGATTCTTTTATATCGACTATAGCGCATGACTATAGTAAACCAAGCACTTTTGAGAAGGGAAAAGAAGCCGAACTCCCATCTCTTCCTCTACAGATTGAAAAGACATTGGGAAAAACAATGACATGCATTCCCAAAGGCAGGTTCAAATAATATTCTCACAACCCAAATGCAAGGGCTGCCCAGAACTATTCTGTGGTGGAATATTTATCACAAACCCCTTGTGCGATGTCCACTTTGGAGGTCCTCCAAAGATGCCTTTCCTAGAGGAAATCCTTGTTAATTGCTTTAGGATCTACCAAGACTTTTAATATGGGTACAATCATGCTGGATAAAACTGACCTAAAACCTCATCTGCCTTACCACGTAGCATTTCAGATAGTAGTGGCTTATCCCACAAAAATTTTTACTCGGAATATCTTCCGCACGATGGTTGATGAGGGAGCCTCGACATGCGTTATGTCGTTGGCATGTTGGAAGGCCGTTGGCCAACCCGTTTTGTCTCCGTCACCTACTCTCCTCACTTCTTTCGATGGTCATTCATTCCAACCACATGGAATCATTCCCTCTTTCCCCGTGCAGTTAGTAGGGAAGACCGTGTGTGTCGAGGTAGAGGTAGTCGATGCACCCCTCGACTATAAACTCTTGTTAAGAAGGACTTGGACTTATGCCATGCAAGCTCTGGTTGCTACAGTTTTTGGGTCTTGTTGTTCCCACACGAGGGTCGGATAGTGACCATCGATCAATTGTCTTTCTCTAGATCTGACCCTTCATTGGGGGCATCCAAGGTCCTGATGATTGATAATCTTCAACCAGGTGTAGTCAACGTAGGGGTTGGTTTGTGCCCATGTTTGATGGGTACCTTCAATTACCCGCCCCCTCAAGGTGATATCAAGTTTATATCCAATCACCATAAGGTTGATATTTTTCAAGTTTCGTCATTTCGCACAACTTACTTTGACAATCTGTGGATACTTCCTTCCCCATCGGTCATGATGGATGGGACAGCGCACCCGGGCATGTCCATGCCCTTTTCCGCAATTGAAGTAGCGTACTCTTTAGTCCAACAAAATTCAACCAACACTGATCCAACTCCTACACAAGAGTTCGATCCACTTCTAGAGCCTATTTGGGCTCAGGATTCTCTCGCTGAGACTGATTCATTAGACTTAGTATTTCCCTCTGATGAAGCTATAATTGAGGCAATGATTAGTCCAGAAAAACCCTGGGAATATCTTCATCACAGATCATACTTCCTCCTAGAGTTAAGAAGAATCGAAGCTAGAGAATTCACCTTGACTATGACAGGAGATAGGTCTTGTCCTATTAACCCCTTAGCTACACATGAGGTTTATGCTAAGGGTAATATGGAAACTATTGTTGAAACGATACCTATCAATATCTCCAGAACCCCTAGTGTCATAGACAATGTTTTCATCGTAGCATACTACTCCCCCGAGGAGATGTCAGGCATCGACCCACAAAGAGTTGATCATGAGCTAACTTTGTTGTTTTTCAAGCTCGCTTTGAGATCCGAAAGAAACATCTGGCGAGATTTCATTTATGCTTTTTGATCTCGTCAGGATTAACTGAGAAAAGCAACCTCTACGGGTCTTATTTTAAGCCCTTTTCAGACCCTCTAAACATGAAAATATTGTCGAGCGATGTTATGGCCTTTCACGCCCGTTAAACTGAAATTTGAAGTCACGTCTGTCCAGCGATAGTTTACCCCTTTTTCGGTCCGGACGGTCAACTGTACGAACAAAATTTTACTCTATGGAACTTTAGTTCTTTAGAAGAGTACTCTCAGGTGTAATTTTATCCCTTTTTCGGGCCTGAGGGACTAAACGTACGAAAAAGGAACCCCCACGGAGTCCATAGTTAAGCTCTTTTCAGACTCCCTAAAATTGAAAAGATCGTCGAGTGACCTTATTCTTCCACACTCGTTAAACTGGTCTAGAAGAACATTCCTGACGGAGTCCATAGTTAAGATTTTTTCAGACTCCTTAAAAATGAAAAAATGGTTGAGTGCTCTTGTCCTTATCACACTTGTTAAAATGGTTTTGAATAGACGTCTTGTCGGTGCTAGTTTACCCCTTTTTCGAACCGACTAGACTATCTTCGAAAAAGGTACCCCAATGGAGTCTCCTTTTATGTTTTTTCAAACTCTCTAAATATGAAAAACCACCGAGCTTACCTTCTCTGGGCTCGTTAAACTTACATCGAAGGACATTACCATTGTGTGTTTTGTTAACCACATTTGCATACCTTATACGCCAGCCTTGTAGCACTTTGCTTCTGCTTTCTAACACCCTTGGCCCCCGAAGGATTTTTCCCGAGTATCATTATTCTGAACATCAGTCATGTCCTTGCGCCTTGAACTTGTATGTTTGTAACACTCGTTCCTCCATTGTAACGTAACATTCCTTTATTATTTTTCCCAAAATTATTGAAAAAGACAAAAAAATCAAATATACCCCAAAAAGAGGAAGGGAAAAGTATTTTATTTATTGGCAGCATAATGAGTCACCCTTGGATAAAGCACATATGTCTGTTTTTTCGTCAAACTATGGGATGTAATATGACCTTAGGAAGTTGTTCTCGCTACATAGAGTTGTGTCCTCTGTCGTTTGGTTATTCTTCCAAACATATGGAGAGTTTGCATTGCCTCCTGCTTCGTAAACTTATGATTAATTCCATGTTGCCTAAGTCTCATCATTTGTCATGTTGTTTTCCAAGGGAATTTTCTACCAAGCCTGAGTCGGCCCCTCTGCAATTTATCCCGTGCCCTCATACCCGGCCATCCTGAATGTCCAATCAAGTCCTTGTTCGAAATCAATGAAGCCTTTAGTTTGATCATCAAGATTATCTAGTCCATGACCGACGAGTTGTCGAAGACCTCTGGGTAGTGAAGTCGTACACTTATATTACACTCCTACCTTGAGTTTGAAGATTTTGAAGTTGTTTCTCGAGCTCTGAAGATCTCATCTCTAGCCATCAGGCCATATCAGCTTCTAAAAGATGGATACTCTATATGTATATCTTTTTTATTTCGAGATGTAGCTCCATTGTGTATTGTTCACGACTACACTTTATATAGTTATTTGACATGAATATACAGTGTATTTGATTGGTAGCCATGATTCTATTTTATCCCAAGCATGGGTATGCCCGCCTCGGTGATAAATTTGTTATTTTGCAGACAACGCCTCCCAGTTGCTGGTCTTTGGGCTCACTTGTTCGGCACATCAGTAAAGATTTGTAATGTATTTCAGCCATCATATGCTCTTCTAACCTCACACATTAGGGGGCATCTGTTATAACCCTAATTTTCACCTTACATGCTTACATGGCATCAGGCCATCTCAGATCCCTTCTTTTCCAAAGCACTGTTGAACAACTCTTTAAAAAACCTCTTTTATAAGGGTCCACGTGCCCTACTCCATTACTGCACGCGTGTACATGCTAGCTGACCCAAAACAGCCCGCGTGGACCAACAAAAGCATGAAAAAAGGAAAGTTACCGACGGAACACACAACTTTGGGTGAGTTAACTGAAACTCCCGGCCATGCATGGCCGAGGGTTCGTCCAAATACCTAGCTTCTTATAGCCTATAAAAGAAGGGTTAGGGGTCCCATTTGGAGGAGGAGAATAAGAGTAAAGAAACTCTGCCCAATTGCACATTCCCATTGTCCCAACCCTTTAGCCATCCTTGTGCAAGAAGAGATACAAAGCAAAGAAGTTGGAGGACATTTGAAGAGGAGCCCAGGATCAGGATTCATGGAGTGGTGGTCGGTCTCGATATTGTAAGTTGATTCATTAAAGTTAATAATAAATAAATGCTTTTCCCGTCCCACTATATGAGTTATTCATAGTTTAGTAAATGTATGTTTGAATCTCTAACCCATTAGTCTGTAGGTAAAATGCATGTGTAGTTTGTTGCTTGTTTTGTATGCAGGTCAGCCTTGGGAGGAGAGCTACCAACAAGTGATCAAGCGTGAAGAAGGATCGGCATTGAACATCCAGAACAAGGTATGTTGGTCTAACCATGTATTTGCTAAAAATAAATGGGGATTAAGTCTAGGACGAAGGTAGAAAGTAGGTTTCTTTTGGTCATATCTGCATGCATACTATAACCCTATTTGCTAGTCTGTAGGGGGATTTCTTTTGGTTTTTCTACAGTACCAATGTTTACCTTCTTGATCTTCAATGGGGATGCATAATCTTCTAAATCTAGCTTTGGACCTTTTATTTCCCTCTCACCTTCAACTTATGGGATCTGGATGTTACACGTGTTTTCTTTTATTGGTTCTTATTCTTCTGCAACATGATAACAATGTAGTAATTGTTTGACTTTCTATTTCTTTTGATTCTAATATGTTGGGACTATTTCAAATTCTGGTTCTTCGAATATCTTGTCTCTTACCACTTTCAATGTTGTATTTATCTCTGGATTTTCATGCTCAAAGGCAAATGTAGCCACAAAATTTTGTTGTATATCTTCCCAATTTGCAATTTCTCTGCGTTGTTCCAGTTCTATGTACCAATTCTTTGGAATTCCTTCTAATGTGTGAATAAAATGGTATGGTCATTCTTTTGGTGGTACTAATCTACATTGAACCATGCACATATCTACATGATCTCTAGGTTGTCCAAATCCATCATATTTCTCCAAAAACTTGTTCTCCTCTGTGTCAAACCTAATGTGCAGTAACCTTCTACACTGAAACCATTTGTTGATCTTCTCCTTATGTGTACCCCACCAATGGGAAGGTGTACCTTTCAAAGTAATATCTAATAATATTAGTCTATGATTTTCTGCTACTTATGATTCAAATTTCATTAAAAATTCTTCTAAGTCATTCTGAACATAAAAAGTAGGAGGCTCTCCTACCTCTGAACTAATCCATATTAACGTGCGCATCATTCTAGCACATCTTCTAGTGGATGATTAATGTAATCATTGCCTCCAGTTTTCTAGTCCCGTGTTAGAGTCTGAAGCACAAGAACTAATACTCCTCCAAATCAGCATTCCATCTGCAGTTGGTTTGATATAATTGTCTTCGCACGCAGTAGTTCTGTGCAACTGATTTACATCTTTTGTAATAAAATTTTATGTCACGGGTTCCACATACCTTCCTCCTTCTAAGGGATCCAATGGTGCAATAACTATGTACTTTCCAAATTCGAATATCATCTTTCTTGTCTTCAAATTGATAATGGCCTGGTTATCGAAATTCCAATCCAAACCCAACAATGTTGGATATGGTGAATTATTTTCTACTATGTCAATGAATTCAAAGTTTGCCATGGTGCACACACCATATATATCTACTAGAATGAATTTCAATATTAAGCCCTAAATAGTGGCTCATTACCCCTTAATTAGGGCATATTATATTAGTAATGTTATTTTATTTATGTCGGCTTTAGTCCATTAGTTGTAATTATACCTCCTAGTCTCCTATATATACCAAGGAGACATTTTCATTTTGAATCATCTTGTAATTGTACATTTATGTGGGAATAAGGAGATTTCCCCCTCGAAGAGGCTTATTATCTGAGTTTCTCTCTTTTTCAAGGTGTTGAGTACTTATTCTGAGGTTTTTCTATGCTATGTTGATATTTGGTTCTTAACATATGGTATCAGAGCCCAAGGTCTTCGGGTTTCGCTTCTACACCCGAGACACCTTGGAATTTTAGATATACCTTTTTTTCTACAATGTTTCAGAAGGAACGGGGTGGAGGATATTTATTAGATGGATCAAGGTACGTTGGGTTAAAATTTCATCTCCTGAGGCCTTATAATTGTGGAGATACAGTCTTTGCAAGATAGGGTTATGGAATCATCCTGTACTGATCCATTGCAGAATTTTCTCTATAAAACATTTTCTGTAACGTTGCAAACCCTGAACTCCAGAGGCTATTCACAGAAATTAGTAAGGTATCTGTGGTAAAAATTTCATATTCTGGGTCATCTTAAATTTGAATATACACCCTGTGGAAGATAGGGTATCTGTCTAATCCTATTGACTAGTCTCAAGAAGGTGTTCCAGGTAAAACGATCATAACTTCTTCCTAGAGTATCCAAATTGAGTGAGACTAGTTTCATTCGATAGTGGACAGTCTGTAGTATTTTTGGTACAAGTTTCAGAATTTTATATCATTTATTTTGTGCGGGGAACGCTATACAAGTGAGATCTCCTGGAAAGGCCAAAAATAAGCAAGTTGTGGGGAAGTTACCGTAAATTCCACTTGGCACATCCAATTTTGATCAGACCTGTGGCATTGCAAAGAAGAAATATCATAGAACTAAAAAAAAAAAAAGTTTCATACCCAAAAGGGCCGAAACTTTGTAGATACAGTAGAATAAATATTGTCTAGCAGAACCACCTCAAAATCAAGGTTCAAAAGTTATACTTGGCCAACATGCCACCCAAAAAGGGAACTTCTACACCAAATAAGACTCCAGAAAATCCTAATTGGATTCTTGATGAAGGTGAAGAAATGCGTAGGGAAATAAATGATTTACAAAATAAGACAGTAACAAAAGATGAGCTACAAGAGATGGAAGCTAAGTTGGAGGCAATATATCCTAAGATGGATGGTTTAAAAGAAAAGATCATGGAAGGATTGAAAAATTTTGTAATAGAGAGGACACCTGAAAGTGAAAATGTATCCCATGAAATTCATGATGAGGACACAAGGAAAGTGAATCAAGAATGGATAAACTCTAACTTTGGGTTGAAGACCAACCACGTTCGAAATTTTGATGGCAAGGACCCTATCACATGGATACTTCAGATGGAGCAATTCTTTGATCTACATAATGTTCCACATACACAAAAGGTACGAATTGCTTCTTTATATTTAGAACCCAATCAATTTGTATGGTATAGATGGCTTTGTTCTCATAAATCACTCGTCACTTGGACAATTTTCATGGAAGAAATGATAGCACACTATGAGGATACAAGGAGCAATACCTTCTTTATCCAATTGATAAATCTCAAGCCAAAGGGTTCAGTTACAGAGCACATTGATAACTTCCAAAGATTGAATATAAAGGTAATAGATATTCCAAATGAGCACTTGATTGATGTATTCATAGGAACTTTAAGAGATAACATTCAACATGAGGTTCGCCTTTGGGAACCCAAATAATTGGAGAATGCATTTAGGGTGGCAAGATATGTTGAAAGTAAAAATATGGCTATGGCTACTAGAAGGACCAATCCTAACATCTATAGAGAGAATAATTCTCCTTCTTCTAAAACACCTCAACCTACAAGGTTGACACCTCAACAATTGGAGGAAAGAAAAGCAAAAGTTTTA
>ML791574.1:561768-576698 GCA_009831015.1 Picea engelmannii | reverse complement strand
CAAAAATGACACCATTTATGGCACTTTATGGATACCACCCTCCTTCCATCACTTCTTCTCTAAAAGAAAAATCTAAGGTTCAAGCAGTGCAAGATCACATCGAGCATCAACAACAAGTTCTCCAAATATTAAAGGAAAACCTGACCATGGCACAAAATCGTATGAAACAACAAGCAGATCAACATCGTAGTGAAAGAAATTTTGAAGTAGTGGATTGGGTGTTTTTAAGACTACAACCATACAAACAGATGTCCCTCAAGCAAGCTAAGAAGGATAATAATTTATCACCAAAGTATTATGGCCCTTATAAGGTGTTGCAAAAGATTGATACTATGGCATACAAATTGGAGTTGTCTGCATCTTCACGAGTACACCTATTTTTCCATGTTTCATGCTTAAAGGAGGTTATAGGTGACAAGATCCCAATTCAAACTATATTTCCAGAACTTGACAAGGAAGGAAAAATTGTATTGGATCCTGAAGCCATCATTGACACAAGAATTTGCCAATTGAGGAATAGATCCATTTTAGAGTATTTCATTAAATGGAGGAAACTATCGGCTGGAGATTCCACTTGGGAAGATGAGTATTTTATACAGAAGCATCCATAGTTACTCCAGAATTGCGGAAAACACTTGTCTCAGGGGGAGGGGCATGTTAAGCCATAAATAGTGGCTCATTACCCCTTAATTAGGGAATATTATATTAGTAATGTTATTGTATTTATGTCATCTTTAGTCCATTAGTTCTAATTATACCTCCTAGTCTCCTATATATACCAAGGAGACATTTTCATTTTGAATCATCGTGTAATTGTACATTTATGTGGGCATAAGGAGGTTTCCCCCTCGAAGAGGCTTATTATCTGAGTTTCTCTCTTTTTCAAGGCATTGAGTACTTATTCTGAGGTTTTTCTATGCTATATTGATATTTGGTTCTTAACATTCAATATTCCAATTGACACCACTCTATGTTGATTTTCTAACTTCAACTGGATATGTGAATACCCCAATTGAGGTTCTCCCATAGCTTCCCATGTCTTATTTGGAAAAAAATTGACTTCAGACCCTAATTCTAGTATGATATCGCCCATATTGAAATATCCAATGTTTGCATTCAACCTAAATTCTTTGTTTGTTCTTCTCTTCTTTCTGACCCGATTAATTGTTTTTACCCCTTCTTCCCCAGAATTACACTTTTCTAACAAACTCTACAGTACTTGTAAGGAATTCTTATCATTCAATAATTTTACACATGACCCCAAAAAGTTTCTTATGTTACCTACTTGCTCTGAAGGTTTCTCTTTTCTAGTTTGATCAAATAATGGAGGCATGCCATACACTAGTACCTCGTCCACTGGATTTGTTCTTGAATTTGATGCAATGTTCTCCTTCAAAATCTCTTGTCTATCCTATTTGAAAGTCTCCTCTTTGCACGCATCAAACTTCTATTCAGGCAATGTATTCTTCCCAACCCACTGGTACTGATCCTGATCCTTATTTGTTGCATATTCTCCTATATTTGCTCCACCTCTAGTAACTATGTTGATCTTCTTCCCATCCTCTTTTTTGTTTTCTACAACAATCCATTGGACGTTTTGATTATTCTAGTTCCTCGTGTCCTGCATATTTACCAAAAGTGTCGAACAATCTTCTATCTCATGGTATATTGTGAAACAATACATACATGTCACAAGCTTTTGTGGACATTCCCTTGCATAGTTTCAAGGTTTTTGACATTTAGGACAAACTACAGTTCCTCTACCTCCTCCAAATCCTCTTCCTCCTCAACCTCCTCCTCTGAAGCCTCCTTTGTTACCCTGATTATCTTTGAGTGGTGTATTATAATGAGGTCCTTGATTGTACTTCAGATACACATTATTGTACTATGGTGGAGCTGCACACTGTTGTATGTTGTTATAATATGGTGGTGCTCCAAATTGTTGTGTTATTGTACTATGGTTGTTCTTGAAACTATTGCGTGGAATTATATCGTGGTTGTTGTGCATTATTATACTATGGTTGTTTCACAAGTTGTGTTGTCAATAACTCAGTCTACACCCTATATGCATATGATGTCCTCTCCTTCATTATCTCCAAGGTTATGTAGTCCTTGTCTTCATTTCCAATTGACTTGCAAAAATTACAAAATGTACTCTTTGGTACTATCTGATACTTCTGCAACATATGCCCTTGTGTTTTGCATATCTCACACCATGGTCCTCCTGATGATAACATATTTGGAATCAATATTTATATACATTGTGCAAAGGTTGGGCACTCATTCTTATCATGACCTTTTGTTCTGCAAAATGTGCACCAAACATCTTCCCTATTTTCCTTTCCTTTATTCTAATTTAACTAAAATGTCAAGTTCTTGATATATTGTCTTAGTTCCTCCATAGTTGAATCTGTCTGCTTATACTGATTTTATTCTAACTGTAAGGCTGCTTGTAGGGCCTCAACCTGAATTTGGAACTTTTGTTGTCTTAAAGGATACTTTAGATGTGGCAATAAAGAGTTAACAAAAAAATGTCTATGTTGTATATTAGTAATAGGGTACTTGAACTTACCTTTTAGTATTTCGAACTTTTGGTCCACCTCCCAGAATGATTCTCCCGGTTTCTTCTTAATCTTTATCATTTCATTCATGAACTGATCCTCTGAACTTGGTTTCTGAAATTCATTAATTAATTTCTCTTCACCTCTACTACATTTGTAGGCACTCCCATTGGATTATTTTTTGTGAGACCCATGTACCATTCTAATGCATGGTCTCTGAATTTTATTTCCTACTACACAACCTTTGTATCTTCATCTGTAATATGCTTAGCTTCCCATATCTTCTCACATATAAACAAATTCTTCTCTAGGTCATATGAACCATCTCCTTGGAACTCTAGTAACCTAATAGTTGGATCTTGTCCTTCCATTGTGAAGTTTGTTGTACTACCACCTCCGCGTAGTGTATATACTTGACTACTACTTGTTGTACTTACACTTATGCTTGAGTTTCCACTGGACCCAGATCTACCACTAATCACTTGTTGGTTACCTAGTTTTTCTTCTTCAGATGTCTTAGACACACATGGGGTTGTGGGTTCCACACTAATTCATATTTGGAATGGAGAGCCTTCTTCTGCACCAGGCCCCTGACCTCTGGTTTTCCTCTCATATGTGGCACACAAGATTTCCTCAATCTTCCCTATCACATGAAGATCCTATACCTCTTCCTCATCATTTTCCAAGCCCTCTTGCTCAACTAATTCCCTCTTCTTACTATTGATCTTATACTGATAGGGTCATCAACTACGAATCACTCCTTCTTTCCTTATTATTTCCCTAGTCTACTCCTCTTCCATAATTCTAGTGTCCATTGCTTTCTTCTTCTGGCCTCCATCTAGATCCCTCTCCATATCTTAGATCTTCCTTAGTGCTTCCCCCATTTCCCCCATGCACACAGAGTGATTTAGTTGTCTGATTCCATAGTCATCATGCCTTTATCATGTTATAATATATTGATTGATGTGTAAAGAGAACTAATGTACCTTCCTCTTGGTCCCTTCAAGAAATCCTGCTATGCAGTAGTATATGACTTCATTATGTTGACTGAAAATTTAGTAATAAACCCTGCAATGATATTGTCTAACAAGAAATCCACTGTGCGCATGAAATTATTATTGACCCTTTCCAACCGCGCAATGTTCTCAACATTCCACTCTACTAGCCTTATCCAATTATTCGGATGAGTATCCTTCAACCTCAATATCCACTCCTATAATAACTCTGGAAAATAACATAAATATGCCTCATGCAAATAAGTAAACACATACCTCTGTAGATATTAGTGTAGTGTATACATGGGGCTTCTATTATTTTTCTGCGTGAACTCTAGTTGCTTTGTCTCTAACCATCTTTCAATATCTTGATTTGTAGGGTTCCATGGCCTGAACATCCCTTTTTACCACTGCATTATCCTCATCAAACCCCTTCCAAGTTGTTCTTCTAAATTCTAGACGACAAAAAAACCATTTGTTGGATGTATGGGCGGACCTGGGTTCTACCTTAGTTCTCCAAAAAAAACCTATTCACCATAGGCCCTTCTGGTAAACCAAAAGGCTACATCATGCAAAGAGTGCACAGTGAAGTCTAGCCCAAGATGGCTTATGGGTGACTACACGATGCAAATGTCTATAGTCATGGAAGGGATTGGGGATGTTCTACTTGTTCTACATAGCATTCATTGCATCATACCATTCATATAGATCTAATAATTATTTCATTCTGCATTATTAGTACTGCGCACTACAAAATACTATTTTAACCATTCATCATTCATTCATAATTGAAGAAACAACAAAAAAATCATTTAAAACATCAAAAGACATGATTTTATCGTGGTCCCCCCCCCTGGGGGCTACGTCCACAAAGATATTATGCTTATTATTATTATTCTCCATCAAAATAGCATTGCGTGCATTACATCATGGGTTTAGTATGGGTGTGTGAGGCTAACCAGTGTCACACCAATATCCACAGCTTGCGACCTGACCCTCAATTACATCTCAACACTGACTCCATCTAAGATCTACATCTCTCAACAAAATAGATACTTTGACTTAAACTCAAAAAGATGCTCAAATTACTTCTCTCCTACCAAGTGATACTCAAAAGATAAGATATCTCTAACTACCTCATACATCCTCTATTTATATTACAAAAGTGGGTAAAAAAACCCTTAAATCATGACTCAAAACCCTAATTCCAAGTGGACTCCACGTGTCCACTTTCTAACTTCCTTCTGCATGGTTGGTATTTGATCCAACCATTCCTTTCTTTGACTCTACGTCGATCTTCCTTCTTTCCTGGTGCATGGCTTCATTTTCCCTTTGCTGTGCTACTTTTCCTTATTTCCTGGCACGTGTTGCTTCCTTTGGTCCATTCCATAGCTCTTATCCTTGTTTACTATGTTGAACCCCAAAATTTCTTTCTTCAATAGACATTAAAAAAAATAAAATTGAAGAATAAAATCAAAGGCACCACAAACTCATTCCATTTTCATAACCATTTCCATTCATGGTAAAAATAATTATTCCAATTAAATGGTTGGAAATTAAGTCGAAGGACTAGAAGTGTGGAAATATATTTGGGATTGTGGCTACTATGCATTAATACCAAAACTGTATCCTAATCAATAATTGTTGAAATCCACCAAAGGGGAGATTTATCATCCATGAGCCATCATTACTATTTCCATTGCGTGTTCAAGATAGTAACCCATATCTTCCACCATCGAGACAAGGAAGATCACTAGAATCTGAAACCATTGTGTAGTCACGTCCATCGAATTCAATACATAGACAACAAATCTTCCATTCTGAAATATATTTATGAACCAATACTTATTTATAACACCACAGATTAAGCATCTTGTCACAGATATTTAGTAACTGATGTGCATCCCTTTGTATGATAATTAATAAAATAAATCGATGCGGGTTGAAATGAAACGGAGAGCCGAGCTGGATGCAGGGAGATCTAAGTGCCTAGGTGTCGGTGAAGGAGTGTGGATTGGAATCCCTCTATCTGAATAGATGTATTGGAATGAGATTTGGTGTAGGGGGTAGACTAGGGCTATGATTGACTGGGATGATGGGTACTCCACTAGGGTTTATGGAGGTTGGTGTATCAAATCTTGAGGTTGGATCGACATAGGATCTGTGGTGGAGCCAGGGTGGAATTTTTAGATCTAACGATGAATATAGAGCAGATATTTGTCGGTACAGAGCCTCATTAACTCCTGAGGTTGTGAGGGAATTTAAAGGAATGGATGAGTTGGAGGTCCATTCAGTACTGTGACGGATGGCGTCAATACACTTGGGGCAAATGACAAAGTGGTGGTGGAGGTCATAAATGACCTTTTCTCTTGGGAAGTGGAACATGCTTGGAATTCATGCATAGTTAAGTCCCCAATAGACTCAATTGCGAGGGATTTGGTGGAAACACATTTTGGTAACGGCGGCGAGGCATATCCATATTCTTTTGGCTCTATGGAGGGTAAGGAGATTGGCCTTGGGGGGATTAGAGGTGTGAGGGATTGGGGTGAATAGTGTGGAGGATCCAGGGTCTTGCATGAAATATCTGGGGAAAGGGGAGTAGATGTTGGGAGAAGCGCGGTGGTAGAAAGAAGTAAAGGGACAAGTTCTGAGGTGGCTGTAAAGAACCCTGAGCTAGCAGGCGCAGATGTAGTAGCTCAATCTTGCAAGGTGGAGGGAGAATTTTTCACAGGACCAAAAGCATGGAGGGTCAAGAAGTTGAAAGATACGCTAACACTAGGTCATGATATATGTATGGATGAAGTGGAAACTCTTTTGGTTAGAGGGCTTGTTGGATGATTTGGTTACCGAGCGCTGGCTGCTCGAGACATATATGTTTGGGTTGATGCAAACTAGGGACCTGTAGTTGGGTATTCACTGGAGGTATTTGTTTTGATGAGAGGTTGGTTCTGCTTCATCTTCATATCGTCAGTGGATGCAGAGGTGGTTTTAAAATCGATATGGGTGGTGAACCAAGGTAGTCTAATGCTCAAGCAATGGCATTGTCCCTTCAACCCCGAAAAGGAAATCTTTCTCTTTAGGCACCTCTCGGTGCTATTACCTGGTGTTCTGCTACCACTATGGAACATGGAGGCCTTTAAAGCTATATGTAATGCAATTGGTAAGTTTTTTTGTGTTGACTTAAAGTTGTTGTTTGGTCTGGATAGCAGGATGGGAAAAATCTTAGTTGAAGTTGACACTTATGGTGGACTTCTAGAAGATTTGGAAATATGTTGGAGGGGGAAGGTGATACTGCAACACCTAGATTACTCAGGGTTATCGTTCAAGTGTTTAGTCTGCAAGGAAACTAGGCATTTAAGACACCAGTGCCCTGGTAAAACTGTAAAAGATCCTCTTTCTTGGGAGACATCAACGAGCGAAGGAGAATTGTAGGAAAATTCTTCAGTGTCGGATTCTGCAAGCTGGATCAAATCCATGTATTCTACGAGATTGGAAGGCACTGGTGAATGAAGTAATTTTATTAATCTAGATTCTTTTGAATTTTTGAAGTTTCTTGTTAATGATGTGTCTCAGATTAAGTTGTTAGAGAAGGAGGATTTAGTGGTAACTAATGGCCCTTTGGAGAATTGTCAGTTGGGGGGATCCTCTATGTTAGAAGCTACATCCCTAAGGTTGTGGGGTATCAGGGTGTGGGTTAATAGGGTAGAACCCTTAGTTCTGATGCCTCATGTTGGGTTTGCGGTGCAAGAGGGGGTGTTAAAACACTTGGGGGGAAATGGTAACTCTGCTCAATGTGGAATTCTTGAGATCCAAAGTTACAATATGGTAAAGGGGGAAACTCCCGTGAGGCATGGGGGTGATATGGTCTTAGTAGGAAAATGTGTTTGTGATGAAGAAAAGTGGGAGGCTCGGGATGGGGTTTTTCTTGATGCTTCTCTGGTTCGATCTGAGAGGACCCCTGTGATTTTATTTTATGATGACATTTCCTTTCAAACTTTGAAAACCGAAATTGGGAAGGGAAGAATCGGGGATGATTTGTCTTTTATTTTTTTCCTTTAAAATGCAGTGAAGGTTCATTAGTTGTTGGTTTGGAGGGGAGGGTGGAGTCTCCTATGGGAACTCCTCAAGAAACGATTGTTGGTTTTTCGGATGCGTAGAGTTATTCAAGTTTTTAGGATCCTACTATCCATTATGATTTTGTAGTCGGGGGTGTTGTTGATGGTGCTTTGGTTCGATTTGAGAGGACCCCTGTGAGTTTACTTTCTGATGATTTTTCCTTTCAAACTTTGATACTCGACAATGGGAAGGGAAGATTGGGGGATGATTCGACTTATGGTTTTTTTCCTTTAAAAGGAAGCGAAGCTTATTCTATTGTCGGTATGGAGGGGAGGGAGGAGTCTCCTATGGGAACTCCTCACGAAGCGATAGATGGTTTTTCAAGCCCACATATTCTTTCGAGTATTCAAGATCCTAGTATCCTATCTGAAATTGAATATTCTTTGTTAAAATTTGTCCCTTCTTATAGAGATGTTTTAAGTCGAAAACCCTTGCTGATTTATTTTGGGGGAGACCCTGTCCCAAAGCTTGATGCAAAGCTAGGAAAGGAGGGATCAGGTAGGGATAAGTCAACAACTTTTCTGAGGGGAGAATATGCTCTTTTGAAGGGAGTTGTTCGTGGCGGGCTGGAGAAAGAGTTCTCGTCCCTAAAAACTAGAAGTGCAAGAAAACTTATACAAGAAAAAGAAAATTGTGTTTCTTCTAGTGGTGTGTTGAGTGTAGGTTTGAGGGTGCTTAGAGCACAGAAGGCCCTAGATAGGGTTAAAAAATGATAAGTGTTACCCTGAATGTTAGAGGAGTGGGGGGAAACTCAAAATTATTATCCCTCAAAAGGTTTATTGAGTCTAAAACATTGGATGTCCTCCTCATACAAGAGACTATGGTCTGTGTAGAAAAAGCGAAAGAGTTGTTTGTGAAGCTTCTTCCTTCTTGGAATTTTTGTGGTGTGGATTTTGTAGCACTCTCTGGTGGTCTGTTGACTACTTGGAACCTAGTAAAATCTAACTGCAATGATTTCCTAACTCCTGCAGGAATATTGCTGGAGGGTTTTGTGAAAGACATAAATAAAAGCTTAAAAGTGATAAATTGTTATGGTCCTTATGCTGAGAGAGAAGTGTTTTGGGAAAATATTAAAAGGATGGGGATTCTAAAAGAAAAAAGTATAATTCTCGGCAGGGACCTAAACCTCACTACCTCAATCAGAGAAGTTTGGGGAGCTAATGCTAGAAACGATCCCTTACAACTATATTTTAATCAGTTGTTTCAAGTTGAGGGTTTGGTGGATGTTGAGCCTCTCAAATTTCTCCCTACATGGTGCAATGGAAGGAGAGGACAAAGCTATATTGCAAAGATATTGGATCGTTTTTTTTTTTTATCTCCGAGGATATAGTAATGTCAAGGATAAGGTACAGAACTTGGGTTTGTAATACTAAAATATTGGATCATATGTCGGTTATTCTTCATCTGGAAAAATATATAGGACAGATTGGCTACCCTTTTAAATTCAATTCATTTTGGCTTGATGATCCAGATTTTGTAAATTTAGTGAGAACAAGATGGAATGGTCTGCTAGGAAATTAGATATTATCTCCTATAGATGCTCTGGTAAAAAAGTTAAAGGCACTCAAGTCTTTGGTAATAAATTGAGAAAGAAAGAAAAAAGTGGCAGCAAAGGAAGAACTGGTTAAGATAGAAAGGGAGTTGGATACTCTGTATACAAATAACCCAGAGGGTTTTGAGGAGGAGGTTGACAGGGCATTGGTATCAACAAAAGAAAAAAGGAAATTGTTACTCTTGAGACAGGAAGAAGAGACTTGGAGGCAGAAGATTCAATTAAATTGTTTGGCTTCTGGAGATAGAAACACTAAGTTTTTTCATGCTTTTGCAAACTTCAAAAAACTCATAAATTTGATTTTGGATATCAAAAAGGATAATGGTTCTGTGATAACTGGGGATCATGAATTACACAAAGAAGTTGTTGGTTTCTTCCAGAGTAATTTTAAGGCACAAGAAAATCTTATTATTACTGATCAGTTAGTTGTTTTAAGGAATTGCCCCATAATTTTTTCGGAGGAAGAAGGGTGCAAAGTTGTTGACCTTGTAACTTTGGCAGAAATTAATTCAACCCTCAAAGGATTTAGTGCCTCAAAAATCCCGAGCCTAGATGGATGCACTGTTGAATTTTTCTTGGCATTTTTTGATCTTGTGGGTAATGATATTTTGGATATGGTTGAAGAGACCAGGAAGAAAGGCCAGGTTAGTGGTGCTCTAAATGTGACCTTTCTTGCTCTCATTCGAAAGAGTGAGAAACCAACTTCCTTTGGGGGTTTTAGACCCATTTCCTTGTGTAATTTGACATATAATATCATTACTAAGATTATTGTTGCTAGAATAAAATCTAGTCTATCTGCAGGAATCTCAAAGGAACAATTTGGCTTCCTTGAGGGAAGACAAATCACAGATGCTATTGGTATAGTTCAGGAAGTTTTACACAATATTAAAGTGAAGAATGTCAAAGCTCTGGTTCTTAAAATAGATTTGATCAAGGCCTATGATCGTGTGGACTGGGGGTTTCTGAGACTTGTGTTGCTCCAGATGGGTTTAAGCCTTGAAGCTACAAACTCGATACTAGGGTGTGTGACTTCTGCAAATTTTGTTGTGTTGACAAATGGTAGGCCCACAAACTTTTTCAAAAGTAATAGGGGATTAAGGCAAGGATTCCCCTTATCCCCTTTGTTTTTTTTGTTGGTGATTGAAGGGATTAGTAGAGCTATTCAGGAGCAAGTTAGGGAAAATAACATTGAAGGTACATCTCTGGCAAGAGGACTAAATATTACCCACTTAATGTTTGTGGACGATGTTATTCTGTTTGGAAGTGGGAATGTTTCAGAATGGGAAGACTTTAAGGAAGTGATGGATTTGTTTTACAAGGTGCCCGAGATGTCTTTTAGTCCAGAAAAATCTTCTTTTCTTGAAGCAGGTTGGAAAGCTGAGAAACTAGTAGTGTTGAAAGGAATCTTGGACTTTGAGGTAATGCTAGTAGAATTTGGCTTTAAGTATCTTGGTTGTTTTTTAAAGCCCAACTGTTATATTAATATTGATTGGAATTGGCTGGAAATGTAATTTGAAAAAAAAAAATCTAACTGGAGCCATAGATGGCTAACTCTAGGGGAAATATTGACTCTTGTAAAAGATGTACTTGAAAACATTCCTGTGTATTGGCACTCTGTGGAAAAAATTCCTAAAAGTATTCTCAACAATATTAGAAAGATAATGTTCAACTTTTTATGGTATGGAAAAAAACTTAAAGAAGGGATACATATGATAAACTGGAAGAAGTTAGCAAAGCCTAAAAAAGATGGTGGATGGGGTATCAACAAAAAATATTCATTTGGGAAAGCCTTAGTGGCAAAAAATCTATGGAGATGCCTTATGATTTCTGGACTGTGGCATGATGTAATCTTTAAAAAATACATTAAGAAGAAATATGTTTTTGAGTGGTTTAGAGAAGGTAAGAAAAACTGGACTTGTGCTTCAAATATTTGGTGAGCTCTAATCTCATATTTCGATATCCTTTCGGATTGGCCGGTGTGGAAACCTGGTGATGGAGAAGATATTAGAATTGGTGTTGACAATCTTATTTATGTATTGAAGGAAAGAGGCATATTTTTTCTGGCACAAGCGGGGACAGACAGCATGGAAAACACATGTCATACTAGATGGAAGAAGGTTGAGTTTTTGGGGCTGGAAGGGGTACTTAAAGAGGAATGGAATTATTTTATAAAGGGACTAATAGGCTCTGGTTTTGAACTGAATGATGATAAAGATACTCTAATATGGTCAAGGGACGCAAAAGATGGACAGGTCGGGGCAAAAAAAACATATGAAGTTCAATTATTTGAGTCTGTGGTGGGGGAGAAAAATATTTGGTCTGTAGATATTTGGAGTTGGAAGCTCCCTCTTAAAGTTAAACTTTTTATTTGGCTTATGCTCAAACATATAATACTTACATGGGAAAATATGATCAAAAGAGGCTTTAATGGGCCTAGCAGATGTGTTCTCTGTGGGGATGCTAAAGAAAATATTCTTCATCTTTTTGTGAATTGCATTTTTACTCTAAAGATTTGAGCTAATATTAAAAAGGTCTTAAATTTTGTGGCTAGCTGGGAGGGTGATCAGATCAATGGATGTTTACAAAGCTGGATTACAAAGGAGGAAAATTGGAAAGATCTTCCTTGCTTCATATGCTAGGAGGTGTGGAAACATAGGAACCTGATTATATTTGAGGATTCATTGCCAAATCTGAGTAGAGTTTGTAACATGATCCTTCAGGATATGGGTGAAACTAAAAGGGAAACTTCTTATAAGGTATGTAGGGTAGATAAGCCTCCTTTATTAGACTTGGATATGGCAGTGGGATTTTTTGTTGATGCCTCTCAAGATATGGGATCCAAATGTGGGGTCGGAGTTGTATTAAAATTTCCTATTGAAGGTACTTCCAGAATTAAGATGAATTGTGGTAAAGGGACCAACACTAGGGGAGAACTACTTACTTTATGGTGTATTTTATTTTTTGCTTGCTATAAAAATATCACAAGATTAAAATTGGTGGGAGACTCAAAAGTTATTATTGATTGGTTTAATAATGCTAACACTCTTCAGGTGGCCTCTCTTTAGATTTGGATGGCAAAAATTTGAGTTTTGAGCGGAAAATTTCAGCAGATTAACGCTCAACACATATACATAGTTTTTAACAAGGAAGCAAACCTGTTATATAAGGAAGCTCTAATTCTGAATGAGGATGGATTACATTATGTAGGGGTTCATATATAAGGACAAAAAAAAATGAACAAATGCTTATTTGATAAGGCATTTAGTTACAAGGATGATCGAAATGTTTTTTAATCTGTTTGATATTGACACGAAAAAATAGAGAAAGTTTATATGTAAGGCTGGAATATTTTGTGACACTTGGGAGATATTGTAAACAAATTCCTAATAAATCATGTTTTGAGGAGTGTTGGCAGCACTATTTTTAGAAGATGGTTATGTAAAATAACTTTTATATTATACTAATATAAAACTTTTTTCTTATTGAAAAAATTAATAACAGAACGAGGAATGACATATTAAACGAAATTGGGGGGAACTTTCTACGAAGGCGGAAAATCGAGTTAAATTTTTTTAAATTCCAAAATATTGCTATCACACAAAAACATAAAGTAATCGCTGGTTATAATTGACATGCTTTTCAAGGAAGCGATCATTTAATCAATCATAAAGGTCTCATTGAAAATATAAATATTTTGGTGGTGGAAAAATCAATGCTAAATTACCATTGAGGTCTATTATTATTTAATGGAATCATAAATGCTTATTATTATTTAGTGGAATTGAAAAGATAAAAAGGGTTTATAAAGATAATTCTTAATTTTCAAAAGAGAAGTGAAGAAGTTAAGTGGAAAAGTAATCAAAGTTCTAAAAAGTAGTTATTAATTTAAAAAAGCAAGTAAAAGTGGTTCATTACTAAGTTATAAAAAGGTGGGGCCTATTTATTTTATCTTTATTTTATCTTTAGAAAGGAGAAACAAGAAGAGTTAGATAAGCCCTATTATCATTTATCATATAAAAGATAATAAAGGGGTTATAAAAATAATCTTTAAAGTTAATTAAAAGAAGAGTGATTTAGTAATAAAAGGGTTATAAAAATCATTTTTAAAGTTTCAATTAAAAGAAGAGTGAAGAGAAGATTTTTTATTCAATTCAAAGAATTCAAAGGATTAAAAAAGAAAATCAAAATACTTAAAAAAAAATTAAAATATGTCAATTAGTGGGACCCTGCATTCACTAATTATACAAAAGTCAAAATCATGAATCTACACAGAATTTTGTTTTTTGTGTGTGAAATGTCCTTTTTGTGCAGAGGCGTATTATAATTGTCCAGAATCATTCAAAATCAAAATTTTGTTTGCACAAAGTCTCACAAAAACTTTTCATTGATCGAATTTCAAAATAACACACAAATAGAGTCACAAATTAAAAAGTTAGAAGACAAGTGCTCAAAACAAGAAGAAAAAATATCCAAACTTCAACAAAATGAGAAGATTTCAAAACACAAATATAACGATATGAAGGATATATATTACAAGGAAGAAATGGAAAAGGACTAGGAAATTACCTGTTTAAAATAACATAGTAAAAAGTTACTTAATAAAGTCAAGAAGTAAAATGATACAAAGCAATGTGTTCAGAAGTTGGAACAAGAAAATCACTATCTAGGAAAGAAATTATCTAAAAAAGATGAAGATATCTCTTTCCTAAGGAACCTTAATCAGAAATTGCTTGAACAAACTAAAAAGATGAAATATGAAAAACTAGAGAATCAAGATATTATAAATGAAGACAAAAAAGAAAATAATGAGTAAGAACTTCCGTACCTAAGGGTTCATAATTGAAGTTTACTCACACAGATTAAGAAGTTAAAGAGTAATAAGAAGTCGCTACAAAACAAGCTAGAGAAAATTATCAACAAAGAATCATTGGTTGATAAAGAGACAATGATTGAACCTATGGAACTAGAGAAGTCCTCATATGTAAACATCCCAATTGTGAATAAAAGAATTAATACAGACCTAATCCATATTACAACTCAAAAGGATGAAAATCCAATTGGTGTAAAGAGGTTTGCAAATGTCAAACTAGAAACAAGTTAGGGGTATGAAGAAGACTCAATTCCAAAAGTTAATTAAGAAAAAACTACAAGTATAAGAAGTAAATATCTAGTTGCAAGGATGCCATATCGACATCCTAATCACAAAAGTTGATACTTCAACCAATCAATGTATCAACAGAAACAAATGACTAGTATTCTGAAGAATATTACTTCCAGTACAAGTGGTGCTCAAAGTAGAATCTATCATGGGAGTCTAAATACATCAAGTTGTTTCCAAGAACCCTATAAATGCACAGTTTCTTAGAAGATCGAATTAGGGTGGGAGGACTCTTATACAATTTGACAATTCTGGTCAATGCATAAAATATATCTATCAATGTATAATTCGACGGTTCTTCTCCATTTTTACTTGGTTCTTATTGAACCAAGTAAAAATTGTTTATTCCAAGCTGAAGCAACACCCCAAGGTGATTTTTTTGTCTACTACACTCCCTGCCCAATCTAAGTCTGTATATCCCTGCAACTTCACTCCATCTCCTCCAATATACTTCAATCCATACTCCATTAAACCTCTCAAGTATTTGAGCACATGTTTCTCTGTGATCCAATGCACTTGCTCAACTCCACCATGAACTGACTCAAGGT
>ML791574.1:539008-561733 GCA_009831015.1 Picea engelmannii | reverse complement strand
AAAAAAAAAAAAAAAAAAATCCTGGTGTTGACCAAATATATGAAGGACCCTATTATCTCCCTATATATCATACGATCTACCAACTTTGAATATGAAGTGATCACCTTCTTTATATTGGTAACCATAGGTGTATCCATCGATTTGTAATATTCCATCTTGAATCTCCTCAAGATCTCTACTGCATAATTCCCCTGTCCAAAGAAGATCTCTCCTGATACCTACCATACCTCTAATCCTAAGAAATAATGCATCAAGACAATGTCCTTCATCTTGAACTCACTATATAAATTTGCTTTGCACCATGCAATAAGTTCCTCTACACCTATGAGACATAAATCATCAACATACATAACCAAGATGAGTGGATCTTTCCCAGCAAGTATGAACTACAAGTTAGGATCCACCTCACTCTTGGTAAATCCCATACTCTTAAAGTATCCATCAATATCACACCATGGGTGCATGTTTGAGTCTGTACAAAGATTTCTTAAGCCTACACACATGAGATCACCTCAAATCCCTAAGGTTTCTCTATGTATACTTACTCCTCAATTATCCCATTGAGGAAAGTTTTTTTCACATCCATATGATGTATCCTCCACCTCATAAATAAAGTAATAGAAATAACATATCGAATAAAATCATACATGCTGACTGGAGAAAATGTCTCCTCGTATTCCACTCCCTATTTCTGGGAGAACCCTCTTGCCACAAATATCACCTTGAAATTCTTGATGCTACCATATGCATCATGATTGATCTTGTAGAGCCACTTGGAACTCACAACTAATTTCCCCTCCATTTTTGGCACTATGTCCCAAAATCATTCCTCATAATAGAGGTATACTCCTCTACCATGGAATCACACCATACTTGTTGATCTATTGCTTCCTCAAAACTGTAAGGCTCGGCATCAATGATGCTACTCATAAGGATCATATAGTTCGGAAAATTCTTTGGAGGCATGCACTCTCTAAATGCACTCCTGGGAGCCTCATCAACAACCTTCAATTTTTGCAATAGCCACTTGGGTCTCCTGATAGGACTAGAAGGAGATATCTTAACCTCCCCACCTGAAATATTAATTGTTGATTGTTTCTCATCCTTCAGAGTGTGCTTCTCCTCGTCCTTTGTCATTATTGATGACTCTTGATATATCCTATATGCCAAGTTCTCCTTTAACTTAACATCTCTACTCACAATCATATTTATTTGCACTAGAATGAATATCTTGTAAGCCTTTGAGGTCTTGTTGTACCCCACAAATATATCATTTTGTCCTGAAGGCTCCAACTTTGTTCTCTTCTCAACAGGCACATGGATGTAGAATGGACAACCAAAGATCCTCAAATGACCAATCTTTGGCTTCAATCCTAAGAATTCCTCCTCTAGAGTCTTCTCCCCCAATATCCTATGAGGACTCATGTTTTGCACATATATTGTCATGTTATATGACTCTTCCGATAGAAACATAGGAAACTACTGGTCATGTATCATAGCCCTGGAAGAACTGATGATGGATATATTATTTTTCTCTAGAACCCCATTCTGTTAAGGGTTGTATGAGATTTTCAAATCCCTCTTGATCCTTTCTTCCTTCGAGAAATCCTTGAAGTCATTGGAGGTGTATTCTCCCCCATTATCCAACCTCGGGACCTTGATCTTCTTACCTGAATCATTCTCTACTTGAGCTTTAAACTCTTGAAATTGACTAAAGACCTCATCCTTGGTATTCATAAAGAAGATATTGGTTTTCCTGGAAAATTCATTAATAAATGTCACATAGTATGACGATCCCTATAATGATGCTAATGACATAGGCCCACTCACATATGAATGGATAAGAAATAAGATCCCCTTAGACCTATGCTCACTGCTAGGAAAAACAACATTGGAATTATTTCCAAGTGTAGACCCTCTATGCACTCTTTGTTGCTCAATATTGAACTATGTAAGACCTGTAACAATCCCCCTCAGAATTGGTAAATCCATATAGTTTATGCATCCCAACCTCTTGTTCCACAACTCACATAGGTTATCACTTTTGTGTACCAAATCCTGAACATGATTACCTTGCAACCTGTATAAAGTTCCCTCTCCAACCCCAACAATCACTCCATTGTCTAGGTTATCTTTCTATGGATGGATGAGTACTTTCCCTCTCCAAAATGTAATGGCAAAAGCCATGTCCTCCATAGATGAGACTGAGAGAGAATTCTTCTTCAAACCTGGTACATAAAGCACATCATGGGAATCTAACAAACCTCTTAACTCAAGCTGGAATGTGATTTATCCCTCTCCCTTCACTGCATATTTGGGATCATCTCCAAGTTTCACATGAACATATGAGTCCCTCTCCTTTAGACTACTAAATATCTCTCTTGCTTCTGTAATATGACTATATGCACCATTTTCGAAGAACCATATACTCCTAGTAGTTGTGCTGGTAGAAAGGTAAGAAACCAATGACTATTTTTTCTCAAACTTCATTGCAAAATCATCAAGTTGCATCTATGTTTATGTTATTGTCTGCATCTTTCCTTTACCCTTCTTCTTCTTTTGACACTGAGATTCATAATGTCCATTCTTATGACATGAGAATCACTTGATTTTACTCAAGTCCTTCTTCTTCCCTAGGTGTGATTATCCTCCATCACTATTATCCTTCTTGCTATAACTCTTTCCTTTTCCCTTCCTTGTCTTACTGACAAGAGCCAAGTTCTCCTCACTACTGTCTTGCTTTTTTCTCTTAGACTCCTCTTGAGTCTCTTCCTGGATGCAATCATCACAAAGTATTTGCCAATCTGGTAGTTTCTCACAAGTGTAGACTCCCTTGAAAAATGGTTCCCAAGACTTGGGAAGACCATTTGATGCCACATGCACGAGATATATGTCTTATGTTTTCTCCCCTATGGCTACAAGCTAATCACACACCTATGACATCAAGGATTATTTTAGGGGCTAAATTTCTCTCATGGGGTAATTTTCCATGGTTTTTCCCAAAAAATGATTCACTATTCTAAAAATGATTCACCCAAATTCTATAGGATAAAATCATTTTACCTTAAAAAACGTCAAAATTTTATACAAATTATATAAAATCCTTGGAAATTTGAATATTTTTACAAAAATATCGCCAAACATTTATAGTTTTCATATGAAGAATTAGTAAGATATGCCAAGGTTTATACATTTAAAAATAAATTTCCATCCTTAAAATCATCCCCAACCTATGTGATCCTCATTAAATAGCTGGTAACATTGTCATATCTAGACATATGCATCGATCTGAGTCTATTCCTTAAGACCATCTTCCTATTCTTGTTAGTTCTCTGGAATAAACCTACCAAGGAATCAAACATTTGTTTGGTCATATTCTTCTCGGATAGGTGAGGAATTAGATTATACTTCACCAAATCCAAGAGGACCCTCTCTACTTTGATATCATTCTTCTTGCGGACTTCCAAGCTTGTCATACATGTCTGTGGAACAACTACTTTATCCACTAACTCCCAAAGGTCATACTCCTTTAACGCCAAAGTTACTCTTGCTTTCCAAGATAGGAAGTTGGATGCTCCATCCAATCTATCTTCAACTCTCAATGGTGTTGCTACCATCCCTAAGCCCTGATAAACTACCCTGGAAAATAACCTTCTACTATAAACTACCCATGTTCTGACCTAGATAAACTTGTACGCTCTTGTCACAACTGATCCCTCGCGTATGTGCATTCCCTCCCTTAAGGAAGACAACATATGTGCGTGCCTATTCTTACTGTAGCTTGTGTATGTACGATTATCTCCAAAGAGGCCCATGTATGTACACACATGTTCCTTCTTGCAACATATGTACTACTTCGTAAACCTACAAAACCCTAGTTCTTCCTTAGTACAATTGTTTCCTTGAAATCTATCCTTTGATTTATTCCTGCTGGTTATGGATTTGCTAAGATCTCCTATAGATATGATAAATTTGCTATCAACTGTTATGGATCTAATATATGGCTTCCTTTCAGAGCACATGCTCTAATACCATGTTGAAATCCCCTTACTCCAACACCTAGGTATCTTGTTATCTAGTGATTTCCTTACTGCAAATCAAATTAGTATCTCACAAAACAAAATACACTGCCAAAATATTCAACTCAATAATTCTAGTGGAAGAAAAATTGGAAACCAAATCATGCACACATAAACACCATTATTTTTGGGTAGATACCCCTGGAAAAACCCCAAAGGGAAAACCAGTGCCAAAAATGATTTTATTATGCTAAAATCATGGCTCTTATAACAGGGATAATGACCCACTAAGAGAAATACAACTGTAGACAAACCTGGCAAAGTCTGATTTGTTGTATGACCCAGATCTACATGCTTTTCGAGATGTATGCAGATGTCCTTAAGTGAACCCGCATATATGTGCTCGTCTCCACTAGCGTGTGTGTACATGTACGGAAACCCTGTATGACAAGCTCCATACAATGCAAGACTTTCATATGTCTTCGCTCTGTTGAAACCCACTTGAGACAACCTCTATTCTCTCTTCTTCTTGACCTTATCTCTATATTTAATTCATTCTCCACCTATCCAATATCTCCTTGAATCACAGTCCTTCGTGATCCAACCCTCTCTATGTCGACTCTCTCAACACAAGTATCAAGTGTCTTCCTCCTTCACCCTAGAATTGATTTTATTATATTGAGTTATAATCTAACCCTAATCTCCAAAGTGATTAACCGTTGAGATTACTTCTCACCTCACTTGATATTAATGACTAAGATTACATGCTAATTACTTTTAGCATTTTCCTTAAATAACTCAAATAATTAAAACATTTAATTAATAAAATAAATTTACTTTAATAATTCCTTTAATTAAAGAAAATTCAAGAGTATAAGGCTTTGGACGACTTCCACATGCTAGACACCAAGCCTATGTGGAAGTACCTTCCCGATGCTACATGCATCAACAAGCTAAATGACTTGCTATCATCTGGGATATCCATCTCCCATGCTATTATTTACAAATCTAAGGCTAGGGAGGATGAAGTTTAGAAAATGAGCAAACAAAATGCTAAATTGAATAATCAATTAGAATATTGTAAAGAATCCCAAAATGCAATGAAAGATTTCATGGAGGATGTCCTTGAAGAAGATAAATTAAATGAATAGATTAGGAAGAACTTCATAGCTAAGGTAGTATAATTCCAAGAAGTGAGCCTAAATATGTCTATCCTCTATAATGAAAATCTCATATGGAAGGGAAAATAGGCTAAGGTTCAATATCAACTTGAGTTCATTAAGCAAATTCAAAAGAGTCGGGGTCACAAGGACCATGGATTTAGAATATTGAACAAAGAAGAATTGTCCTAGATGGAATAAGAAGTAAATTATTGCAGAAAGTTGGAAAATGCATCTCAAATCCAAGTTCAAGAAGAGTGGTCATCTTTCATCAAAATATGGGATCTCGTGGAAGATACAACTTCAGGCAACAAGTTTCCAAGCTTCAACCCTCCCAAGGGTTTCAGGAAAGTATCTAAAGTACTGAAGAAATTAAAGGAGATAGTGAAATGTGAAGCAAATGTCAAAGGCATATCCTCATTGGAGTGTGGGTACATTCAATAATTCCGGATAAGTGAGGTGAGGGTAGCGACTCATCTAGAGACATTTTTTTCCAAAATTAGAAAAGTATATCAAAAGGTTTAGTTATGAAGTTTCAACTATAAGTCTTCCCAAACAGAAACACACAATTACTCCTCAAAATTTGTGCAATGAGTTGTTTGAGCAATGGGGAAAGTACAACGTTGAACATTCACTAGTTGAAATGCCCAATTTACCTTAGTTATGGAGGCTTACATGGATTTTATGACATTTTTTCATTTTTTTGTTTTATTCTAATTTTGCATCAAAGTTTAGTTATAAATATGTAAATCAACCTCTTAGAAGAGATTTATGGCTTTGAGGTGGTTGATGAAGGATTTTAACGAAGAACTATTTCAACTTTAATTACTTTAATTCGAAAAGTCTCTTATTGGAGTCAAGGGAATTTTTGTTGAAGATTTATGTATAGATTTATTCTAATTTGTGGATTGTTTTGTTATTGGATTGATGTCTTATATGACTAGTAAGAAATTATATTTAATCAAGTTATATTGTGAGATTGAATAAATTAATAGTTTTTTATTTTCAACAAATAGTTATATATGTTTTATTAATTCTTTTCTTGTTCTTTGTAATGTGTTTTTTGTCATTTAATATTTGACGCATTGTGGAATTATTTATCTATTCAAGTATGTATTCGATGGTGAATCATTGTGCTAGGTTTTCATAGATCTCATTACTTTCTACAATAGAATAGTTTGTTTTTCCTTAGAGTCATTTTGTAGTGATATTTTCTGGTTTAATTATTTCATAGAGAAATAAAGCTACATAATCACTTTCATCGACTATTATTGAAGGTTACCTTTCAAAAACTTATTTCTTCAAAACTATTTTTAGATTAGATTTGTTTATTGTATTTAACTCATAAACAACAAACATTTAAAAATGGAAAATACTTTTGAAAATATTTATAAAGTTCATCGAATGGTAACCGAGAGGATTACTCCATCCTAAACAAGGAATAATCTAATTCATCCTCTTCCTTGGGTTTAATCCCCACTGTTGAGTATTGGGAATCTAGGCCCCTCAATAGAATTGGTGCTAGAAGGAGGGTCTGTGTATGGAAATCCATACTAACAACTCATTTTTTTAGAATATTCCAAATCCCGAAGTTCAAACTTCTGAAAATCCTGCATCTCAAGACTTGGAAAATCTTGGACCTGATATTGAGTCAATCCCATATTGGAAGTATCACATGAGGAAGTGAATTATTTTTAGTCTATCACCTAGGCTTATGCAAGAAAAATTGGTTTTACCTATGATCCCTTTTCTTCTTCGATGAATAAATACTACTCAAACCACAACAAGCACTAGAAATCATACTTTGGTTCACACTATAAAATACTTGGTAGAATTATCCTTGAAAGAAATTACTAAACCTTTGGCTTGATTCCTCCAACACCAATTAACCCTTCTACTTCATTGATATAAAGTGAGCACTTTGACAAACCTCCGAGTCTGATTTTGATCCAAACCACTCAAAAGGATCAGACTCAGATTTTGATCGTTCAAATCATTCAAATATGGTCAACAACTAGAATCAACCCTAGTTGGCATGAGATGATTTGGCTCTTCTTAGTCAACTACACAACCTACCTAAGCATTTGGATCATTTACTTCATAATTATGATCCTAAAATGTCTATACTTATAGAGGATCACATTATGAAATTCATTTTATCCATCAAATTGATGAATATGTAACATGAAGATGTGTTTTGTATAATTTTTCCATATACCTTTGAAAACACCGCTTCTTTGGTATTTTAATTTGCATATTGGATCAATTACAAATTGGGGTGATTTTCATAAAATATTTTTAGATAAATTCACGGAGGAAATGACCATTAGTGCTTTAATGGCTGAATTTTTCACATTAGTAATGAGTCCTAAATACAAGATCAAATATTTCAATCAAAGTTTCACCACATTCCTAAACAAGTTTAAATATGGAACTGTGCCTTCACCAAAACTTCAAATCAAAGTTTATGCTAATGCATTACCTACAACAATTTCAATGTTTGTTAAATGAGAAGTGTTGGACATTGGGTTTAATGCTTCCCATGAGTTATGTGGCATGGGTTAACCCTCTCTTGTGGATCCTAACTTTGGCGATTGTGGTAGAGACTAACACATGTAGGTTTTGGTATAACAGAAATTGTAGTCCAACAAATGGTATCAAAGAGACAGGTCTCAAGTTCGAAACTCGTCCGACACCTGTTGGGGGGGGGAGATTGTTGGACATTGGGGTCAACACTTCCTGTGAGTTTTGTGACATGTCTTGACCCCCTCTCATGGATCCTAACTCTGGCGATTGTGGTAGAGACTAACACCTGTGGGTTTTTTTCTAACGGAAATCGTAGTCCAACAAGAAGAAAGAAATACCCTCGCATTAACTTTTGAGAAATCCAATAAAGTTGAATTCAAAATGAAAGGATGAAAGAAAACCAGACATCATTAGGGAAGAAAGAGGTTACACCACCCAAAAATGGTCCTATTTTACGTTGGCCTTGATCAAAGAAACCCACAGGGGGTACAAAAAATGATTCTATGGATATGGAAAACATGCAAAGAATGAGAAACCAATTCCAATGAAATAATATATATGAAGTGAAGTTCTAGAGAAGGAACTTCCAATCAAAAAACATGCATGCCTTTATTTCGAATCCCTCCCAAAGCCATTGAACCACCACCTGAAAATTTAAAAATTAATTTAGAAGGAATGGCCACAGAGAACTACTAGAAATTATCATCAAGATAATCATTCCAAGAAATCCTATCCACAATGGATAAACGCAATAAACTTGGTGACAAACATATTTTTAGATGTTTGTGCATGAGAAAAAGAATCCAATGAATAATTAGAGGGAGATTTGGAAGAAGAATCTCCAGAACATCCCATTCACATAGGCATGGTATCGAGGGATATGTTTCCTGGTTTTAATTTGGTTGAATATGATGAAGTGGTGGAAGAAGGATTAGTGGTTCAAACTAAGAGTAAGGGACTCATACCTCAGCAACAACCAATTGTGTCCCAAACTCCAAATACAATAAAAACATGGGCTATGAATCCCACTATTAAACTTTCCTCTGTGATCTATGATATGAATCATTTAGCTAGTTATTCAGAGTCCATGGAATACAACATTATTGAAGATCTTAAGAAAATCAAACAAAATATTTTTATACTTGACGTGTGTAAGATTTCATAGCAACGAAAGTCGTTGTTGAATGCTTTGAAAGATGAAGAGGTACAACCTTTAATTGTTGTCAAAAATTCTAATAAAACAATAAGTATTAACATGCAAAAGGAAACAATCGATTATTTTCTTAGAGGAAAAACGTGCAAGTCTTTGACTCCTCCTTTCTTACTGAAATTTGAGATATTCAATAAAAATGTGCACAATTGTCTAGTATATTTGGGTGCTTCCCCTAATGTGATGACATATTTTGTGTGCAAAAATTTGAATGCTATCCCAAAAAAATGTTCAACACACATCATTCATCCTGACAAGTCAGAGGTTATAGTAATTGGTGAGATGGAATATGTTCTCATCATAGTAGCATCCAACCCTAAGGTTCACCAGGTTATAAACATTGTCGTGGTAGATATAACCAAAGCATATGGTCTCTTCCTTGATAGAGATTGGTCTCAGAAATTACAGGGTTATTTGGCAATAGATTGGTCACACATCTTGCTTCCATGGAATGGACAACCAAATGAGATTAGAATTGACAGAGAAATATATATGAAGCACACTATTATTGATCTTGAGGAAACAAATGAACCTTCATCTTCAAAATTTATGATCCTTGGTTATGCTTTGAACTTTGATTTTGGTAATTTTGTGGATGAAGTTTTAATGTGCATGAAACACAATGATATGAATTGAATTTACAATAATATAATTTTCATGAGACAAGAAGTAATACCAATTTTGTAAATTATGTAAATTCTAAGTCCTCCGATAATTCTAATTCAATGAATAGAAATAAAATAGATTTTAAATATACCCTGATAGATGGACTCTATTTTTCAATGATTGTGAATCTCAAGAGAGAGTTTGGGCTGGTTATTTGTTGATTTACCCAAGGGGTAAATGTAATTTTTTTTCTTGTAGACTAGAATTTGATTGTACTAATAACAATACAAAATATGAGGCACTTGTACAAGGTCTTAAAAAAACCATGGATCTAAAAATTGAAAAAATCAAAGTGTTCGGATATTCTAAGATTATAGTTAGATACATTAAAAGTACAATACACTACAGTTCACCACATCTCAAGAATTGCCAAAAGAAATTTCATAGGTTGATTGATAATTTTAATTATTTTTAATATTTCTATCATCCAACATTCTGAAAACTCAGTAGCCTATTCATTAACTACTATTGCTTCTAAGATCACTCTATTAGAAATTTTTGAAGAAAATAGGTTTTCAATTGAATTTATTTATATGCCCTCTATCCCATATAACATTACTAATTGGAAAGTATTTGAGGGTGATGAACGGATCTTGGAGTTTCTCACCAATGAGAAGAATTTCGGGATTTAGTTATTGATAATGATGAGTTTCAATCAACTTTGGAAGAGGATAGAGATAAATCAATCGAAACAAAATCACACACTAGCCCAAGGGCACTGTTAATATGGAATAAAAAATTTGAATTATAAATCGATTTAAAGGATCATTAAATCTTAAAATCAAAAATTCTAGTCTAGGTCATGAAGTCATCAATCTAGGAACTGCAGAAAATCCAAAAAATGCTAATCTTGGTAGAGGATGTTATGAAAAGGAGACTATAGCATATATTGAATTGTTTAAAACATATCTGGATGTTTTTGTGTGGTCTTGCAATGAACTTAATACCTACAACATGTGAATCATCCAGAATACTATTTCTATAAAGAAGGATGTCGGGCCATTCCAATAGAATCTATGTAGGATGCATCATTCCTTGAGCCCCAAGTTCAGAAAGAGTTGAAGAAACTCCTATATGCCAAAATTATTTTTCAATTATAGCATTCTACTTGGGTGGACAATATAGTACTAGCTAGGAATAAAACTAGTGAAATTCATCTCTATGTTGACTTATGGAACCTAAGCAAGGCTTCCAAGAAGGAAAACTATATAGTGCCACCTATGGAACAAATATTCCAACTTGCATCAGGATCTAAAATGTTCTCATTAATTGATTACTTATTAGGATACAATGATCTGGGTGGATATCAATGACCACCCACCTATTCCAACTGGATTACATACAGATTTCATCTTGGCAGTTTCATTTTTCATCTTGGCAGTTTTCTTCTAGCTTTTTGGGTCCTAAACTTTCGGGGTCGTTTAGAGGCCCTAAAAAACATTTTTTGGGCCCGCCACAGTCACACTGTAGATGAAGTTAGATCATTATGGCATAATGTGTAGTCCTCAGATATACCTTTCCAATAGGATACCGTGAGCCTAAAACAGAGATTGTATGCAAAAGTTATGACCCCGAGAAGTTGATGTACCAACTTACCTCGACGGGGCCCACATGAATTTTGGCGCTTCATCTCCTAGTGTTAGGTTTTTGGATGTCTAGGGTTTGGGCATTCATGTTTGATGTAAAAGGCCTTTGTATCCTCATTTTAATCATATTCTTGCGAATGAATAAAGTTGTCACATCTCTTCTCAAAGATAAGCTACCACCATTCTAGCAAGCTTGTTTCAGTCTGCATTTTACAGTTTCAACATATTTCTTATTTAATAGAAGTCAAGTTTTACTGTATCTCTATTATTATTCACTGTGTCTCTATGTCAGTATTATAGATCTTTGTTTTCATTTCATTCCTTGCATAAATCCAGATCAGTGGTATCAGAGCGGTCTTCTCCTTGTCATTTTGAGTGCATGTCTCCGACGAGGTCAAGGTATAGAGAGTTGGGTCTCGAGCTTGTTTCTCTTGCACGCCCAAGAAACCTTCCATGGCATGAGAAAATAAAGAATATGTGACAAGAGAAACTTTCAAAATATTTCTTGAGGAATCCCTTGAGCGACAGAGGAACGAGATGATGGACAACTTTGCATAAATCATTTGACGACTGCCGACAAGCGATGCATCTACCTCAAGCGGAGGTGCCACCCCCTTCAAGGTATATGTCAATTTGTATATTACTATATTTGAAGGTCAAATAGATGAATATGTTGTAGATAAATGGTTAAACCTCCTAGAAGGGTATTTTTATGTCCACAACTTTTTCGATAGATAAAAGATTACATTTGCACTCCTCAAGGTTGTCCCCCATGTCAAATATTGGTGGGAGAATTTCTATGAGAAAAAGGAAACATAGGGATCTACATTATTTGTAGTTGCACCCACTTGGGGTTCCTTTAGGGATTTTATTAAGGAACCATACTACCATGTTGGAAGTTATGACAAATTATATACAAGATGGACCACACTACGACAGGAAAGGGACCAAACAGTACCAGAGTTCACCAATGTATTCCATGCCTTGCACACCAAGTTGGGTATCAAAGACTCTGAGTGACATATGGTTCTCAAGTATCATGACGATCTGCATAGATACATAAAAAAAAAATGGAGTTTCTGGACATTTCATCCTTGGGCGCGACCTATCGATATGTTGTTAATATCAAGCAGAAGGTTAAATAGAAGAAGCAACAGTTTGGGTCTACTAACCCCTCACAGTAGAAGTAGGGAAAAGGTGGCCCCAACCCACAAAACAAAGGGAAGAGCAAGGATGGGAAGCCTCGAGACAACCAGTCCAAACCATAAATAAAGAAGGACAACGAGAAGACAAAGAAAGACACTAGGAAATGGTACCAGTTCCATAAGATCCCATGGAACAACACTGTTGAATGCCGCTCAAATAATTCATTGGTGGTCGAGTTTAAATCCTATGGATTAGATGCAATCTTTGACTCTCATTCAGAACTAGAAAAAGGGAGACGAATAATTGATGCAGAATCCAGTGCCACCTTTGCTACCACCACCAAGGTCCAGCCTGATGAACCTGATGAACTAGAGGAAGGTGAGAACCTATTTCATTCATAGATGTGGGTGAAGGGTACTCTATTGCACTTCATCATTGATAGAGGTAGCCAGAAGAACCTCATCTCAACAGAGTTCGTCAAGTTGTCAGCTTTGTCGACATCACCACACCCACAATAATACACCATCATATGGCTCCACCAAGGGAGAGATATTTGCATCAACCAAAAGTGTTGCATGGAATACAACATCAAGCCCTTCAAAGATGAGGTATTGTGTGATGTCGCCCCCCTTGAATTTTTTTATGTTCTTTTCGGCCAAACTTATTTATGGAAATGTCATGTTGTATACGAGTCTAGGACTCATAGTGTTATTATTAATTTGGACAAGAAATTACACAAGATACCAAAGGCAGTCCCATCTAATTCCATTTCCTTGATCTCTACCATGAAATGCAGGAAGGTCATCTCTCAGAATGGGAATTTTTTATTCTTCATGATTCGCACTCAGAGTGAGCGAAAGGTTGAAACCATATCCATGGCCTCTACAACAACTCTCTCCATGCATCAAAATAAAGTAGATAAGGTCGTGGAAGAATACAAATACATCTTATCCTCATCCACTGGGGTACCTATGCACTTTTATCTCAAGCACTCAATCGATCTGACCTGAGACACACCACTACCTAATGGTCCAATCTATTGCTACCCTCTATCAAAAAATGAGGAAATCAAGCACCAGATCCAAGAGCTTCTAAAAAAGGGGCAAATCCACCCAATATCATCAACTTGTGGAAGCCCAATCATGCTTATGTAGAAGAAAGATAGGTCATGGCGACTCTGCATTGATTACAGGGCCCTAAATAAAATCGCACTCAAGAACCGATACCCAATTCCCTAAATTGATGATCTCCTTGACCAGCTCAAGGGGGCCAAATACTTCAGTAAGATTGATTTGAAGTCTGGCTACCACCAGGTCCCAATAGAGAAGACTGATGTATGCAAGGCTACCTTCAAGTCTAAAGAAGGTATTTTCGAATGGTTTTTCATGCCCTTTGGCTTGACAAATTCCCCAGAAATTTTCATGAGGATGATGGACGATATATTGTGTCCTTTCACTAATTATTTTTTGGTAGTGTATTTGGATGACATCCTCATCTTCAGCTAGAATTGGATGGAACACTTGCAGGACATTCAACAGGTTCTGCACACTCTACGACAACATAAGATATATGCAAATTTGGAAAAATTCTCCTTTGGAATGAACAAGGTCTAGTACCTAGGCTACATTATGGATGCGAATGGGGTGCATGTTGATCCAGCCAAAATCCAGGTAATCCATAATTGACCAGCCCCATCCACACTCAATGAGCTCTAGAGCTTCTTATTCCTTGCCAATTTTTATCACAGGTTCATGTTAGGATTCTCCCACATTGCATGGGCCCTTATCCAAGTGACCAAGGGTGGTGGAAAGGAAACATCCATGTGGGGCTAGTTGCAATAGAAAGAATTTGATGATTTGAAGCAACGTTTGTGCTCAACTCTGGTACTCTAATTATCTTATTTGCAACAACCGTTTGAGATTGAGACAAATGATTCAGACTATGTTTACCACTCATCATGGACATCCTATGGCCTATCATAGTGAGACATTATCATATATTGTCCATAAGCACCCCACTTAGGACAAATAAATGTACTATATTGTACTATTCTGTCGAAAGTGGAGTAATTACATTCTCGGGAAGGAGACATTCATCCACATTGATCATAAGCCTTTGTAATTCATGCAGGCACAAGGAAAATTTCATAATTACTGCCATCATAAGTGGTCCACATACTTGCAACACTTCCATCTCAACATCAAGTATAAGACAAGGAGCACCAACCGTGTCACTGACTACCTTAGGAAACCTCCAGTTTCTGCACTAACCATGGTGCTACACTCCTACGGATATGAGACCTCTGGATGGCCCCAACTCTATGAGAGAAATCCTTACTTCACCACTACCTACCAGATGTTGGGCACAAACACATTTGCTAATGATTTTCATCTACAGGACGAGTTGTTGTGCCATATGACCCATATTTTTGTTCCATCAAGAGAGATAGCGAAGCTGATTTTGGAATCTCACTACAGTCAGGTGGCAGGACATTTCGGAGTAGAGAAGATAGTGGCAATGTTGCAGCAACATTTATATTGGTCAAAATTCTGACAGGATGTCAACAAGTATATTTGGTCCTGCATGGCCTGCACCATTGCAAAATTGGCCATTAAGAAACAAGGCATGTACATCCCTCTGCCTACTCCTGATAGGCCCTAGGAATCCATCTCGATAGACTACATGTCGGGCCTTCCTTCAATAAAGCAGGGAAATGACTGTTTTTTCATGGTTGTTGATCTATTTTCCAAGATGGAGGTTTTGGTCGCCTGCAAGAAGAGCATCACAACAGAGACCACTACCAAGCTCTTCTTCGAACGAGTGTGGGTGAATTTTGGGATACCAAAAACCATCATCTTTGATCGGGATAGTTGGTTCCTCAGCAAATTTTGGTCGAGCCTCTAGTCATGGATGGACACCAATATCACCAAATCCACATCCTTCCACCATCAAACAGATGGCCAAACTGAGGTTGTCAATAGGATGATCATGCATATTTTTCGCATGTACAATTCCAAGAATCTGCACACATGGGATGAGAGTCTTCCCTATGTTCAACATAATTAAAACAAATCCATCCATAGATCAACCATCCACAACCCTTTCAGGTGGGGTTGGTATTCCAACCATTGGGTCCCATGGATGTTGCACTACCCCTTGCGTCCACACGAGAAAAATTGTCCCATGCACAAACCAAAGCCGACAAAGCCACCTGGTTCATTGAACAAATCTAACACATTTTCCAACAAGTTCTGGATATTTTGCAGAAGTCCAATTCCAAGTATAAGCAGTGCCATGATCAACACCAGGTTCCACATAAGTTTCAGGTGGGAGATAAAGTTTGGTTGAACTTGTAGAAATAATGCCTTACAAGACCCCATCGGGAGATTCATCCACTTCACTATGGACCTTATACCATCACCAAGGTTTTGGGTGACAATGCTTTTGAGATCAACATTCCCCCCTTGTATTTCAACTAGTGTTTAATGTGGAACTCCTTCGGCCAAACTTTCCACCATTATTGGACACGTCAATGGTAGTAGAAAAATTGACATTGATAGAGATCAACCCTAAATGCATGGAAAAATCATCCACTGATCAGATCATGGACACATAGGTCAAGGGAAATCAACAACAGAAGTTTCATCTTTATCGTGTTGTCAAAGCAGGGCATCTCCTGCACCAAGGAAAGTGGCTCACCCAGGGCCAAATTCAGTAGAGATTTCCTCATCTTATGGGGGAACTCAATGCAATGGAGACCATTAATTACTAAGGGGGTAGGATTGATGCATCTGGATATCTATGGCCATCCACCTATTCCAAGTGGCTCACATGCATATTTCATCTTGGCAGTTTCAGTTTTCATCTTGGCAATTGTTTTCTAGCTTTTCAGGTCCCAAACGTCTGAGGCCATTTTGAGGCCCTAAACAACATTTTTTTGGTCTACCATAGTCACTCTATAAACAAAGTTATATTGTTATGTCATAATGTGTATTCCTTGGATATACCTTTCCAACGAGATGCCGTGCACCTAAAACAAAGATCTTATGCAAAAGTTACGACCCCGGGAAGTTGGTGTACCAACTTACCCCAACGGGGCCCACATGAATTTTGACACTTCATCTCTTAGGGTTAGGTTTTTGGATGTATAGGGTTTTGGAATTCATGTTTGATGTAAAAGGCATCTAGAGCCTCATTTTACTCATATTCTTGAGAATGAGCATAGCCGTCACATCTCTTCTCATAGATAAGTTGCCACCATTCTAAAAAGCTTGTTTTAGTCTGCATTTTATAGTTTCAACATATTCCTTATTGAATAAAAGTAAATTTTATTGTATCTATGTTATTATTCATTGTATATATTTGTTAGTATTATATATCTATGTTTTCATTTCATTCCACTCATAAATTCAGATCATACAATCGATTATTCATAGCTAAAGAAGATAGGCTTAAAACCACGTTTTGTACCAAATGGGGTACTTTTTCCTACAAGAGAATGTATTTTGGATTAATTGATGTTGGAGCCACTTTTCAAAGAGAAATGTATGTTTATTTCCAAGGTCTCATCAATTGCAACATTAGTGTTTACTTGGATGAAATGATTGTCTATTCAAAAGACAGAGCTAGTCATCTTACACATTTGACTCAGGTCTTGGAAAGATGTAGGAAGTATGGAATTTCTTTAAATCTGAAAAAGGGTATATTTGCAATCACTAAATAAATGTTACTTGGGAATATCATTTCTAAATAAGGCATAACTATAGATCCCGATCATGTGAAGGTCATATCCCAACTACCCTTTCTACACAACAAGAAATAAATGCAATCTGTCTTTGGGAAGATCAACTTTGTACGAAAATTAATCCCTAATTTTGTTGAAACCATTAAGCCCCTAGAAAAAATGATCAAGAAAGATGCAAATTTCAAATGGAATAAGGAGGAGAAAAATATTCATTCAAGAAAACAAAAATTGTTATATCTAATGTTCCTATTTTACTAGTCTAGATTTTAATCGTGACTTAAATTGTTATATCTAATGTTCCTATTTTACTAGTCTAGATTTTAATCGTGACTTCCTTCTTTACAATTTTTCTTTTGATCATTCCCTTACAACAATGCTAACACATAAGAAATCCAAAGGAAATGAAGCACACATCTATTTTATGAGTAAAAACTTGCAAGGAGATGAGCTCAACTACCCTATATAGATAAGAAAGAATATATTGTCTATAAGGCCATTAGACACTTTAGGTCTTATATACTCAATAATCATACGAAATTTATAGTACCTCACCCCATTGTTTGATCATTATTTACTCAATAGGAATTAGGGGAACATAGAGGAAATTAGATAACATCCATCCAGGAATTTGATCTTGAAAAAAAACCTACCCATATTATATGAGGGCATGGGTTATGTAAGATAGCTATAGAGTCACAAGATGTTGTAATGAAGGAAGAAGAGGTGTGGGAAAATGAGTTTTCTATTTATACTAATGAAACCCTCTATATTCCATCTACTATAGATTCATGGTATACTTGTATGACACATTTCCTACACCATTGGACATGCCCAAGCCACACGAATTCAAAATAGAATGGATTTATGACTAAAATATTCTCAATACAAACTAATTATTTCCATCCTTTTCTAGAAGAACTATGACGCAATATTGCTAAGATATCTAAAAAAGGAAGATGTTGAAAACTTATTGAAGCATCTCCATGATTGGCTAGCTAGAGGTTGTTTTCCTAGAAAAACTATAGCTCACAAAATATTGAGAGTTGGATATTATTGACCTACTCTCTTTCAATATGCTCATGCTTATGTAAGGAAATGTAAAACTTGTTGATCACGGAAAGAGAAAATAAATCATCAATACCACTACAACCATTACAATTAATAGACCATTCAAGTAGTGGGTCATTGACATCATAGGAGAGACAAATCTCCATTTGTAAAAACAAATCAAGTATATATTAATCATGATGGATTACTTTACCCAATGGGTTAAATTTGTCCCTTTGACACAAGTAAATGGAAAGGCAATCATTTAATTTTTGGAACAACATTTAATCACTAGGTTTGAGGTTCCTTATGTTATTGTGTTTGATAACGATACTTATTTTTCTTCGTCTTTATTGTATAAATTTTCATTGGATAAGGGAATCATTCTAAGGTATTCATCTAACTATTATCCACAAGATAATGGAGTAGCTTAATCAACCAATAAAAACCTTGTTCATATTTCGAAAAAGAATATAATGGAGAATCATCAAAATTGGAACAATGCTTTTCCCAATGCCCTCTAGGATGATAGAGTTACTACTAAGAAGGAATTGAGCACCTCTCCTTATCATTTAGTGTATGGAAAATAATCGATTCTTCCAACCAATAGTTTCTTAACACCCTTACAGTTGTCCTAGGATTCAATAGATTAGGCCTCTTTTGTCCTATAGAATAAAATCAATACATTAGTTATGTTGGAGGAAGAGAGGGAGAAGGCCAAACAAAAAATTTAAACTCGGAAGAAGATCATGAACATATGGTTTGATAAATATAAGGCTAGTGATAAGAATTTTGAGGTAGGTGATCTAGTTCTGAAATGGGATAGAGTCAACAAACCCAAAGGAAAACATACAAATTTCATAACTTATGGCTATCCTTATCAAATTGATGAAAATATAGGAGTTGGCACATACAGATGTTGGAATACTGAGAGGGGGGGTGAATCAGTATGAGCACTTTTTACCACTTTCAATCACAATATATATAAACTTCAACTTTATCAAAAATATTCAATAGTTTATCACTTATGCATTCAGTATATCATTGCATCATAAACAATATCTTTCATCAATGCATAATAAACAATCATAGATACACAATACACCAGAATTTACGTGGAAACCCAAATGGGAAAAAACCATGGAATGCTTTATTATATATATCAAGAATACATTCATAGGAAGCACCAACTTCCAAATTATCCAACACCAATTGGAAGGAGGCTCCAACCCCATATTTATAGGCTCCAACCTAAAGGAAACTACAACTCTCTGAATTCTCTAGCTACAACTAGAAGGAGGATCCAACCTCCTAGTTTACAGCCTCCAACCTCCTAGTTTATAGTCGCAAACATGAAGGAAGATCCAACTCCTTGTGTTCTTTGGATCCAACCAAAAAGAGGCTAAGACCCCCTAATTTATAGGCTCCAACCTGAAGGAAGATCCAACTCCTTGAGTTCTCCGGCACCAACCGGAAGGAAGCTACAACCCCCTTTCCTTGCCCCATCCCGTTGCCTTGAAATATAAGTGTAGACTCAACTATCACTACTACTTATCAACCTGTAACTACCAATTTCATTAACCATCATGTCACTATCACTGTCACATGAACAATCATTGTCACTTTGTCACATCAATGTGTACCTGATGATCACCCAATCATTCAACCTGTCACATTCCCTATCACTGTCACTATCATTGTCACTGATATATCATCATCAACCAATTACAACCAAATCCACTCATATGGATACCAAACCCATCACCATACCATGTACATCAACCATGTACCAGAACTTGTACCATTCCATGTACATCAACCATGTACCACAACCTGTACCATATCATGTCAAGTTATAATTTGTTCTTAGGTTTTGATTTTATTTGAAATTTGCAATTCATTTTAAATTTTTAATGTTGTTTTTTATTTAAAAAGATTTTATTTTTTTATTTTTAATGAGAGTATTCTAATGTTGTCTTTCAATTATTTTTAGTAAAATTTTCTATTTATAAATATCTAGATTGTTTGAGGATTAAATTAATGGGTTTAAGTGTTTTAGTATTTAAGTAATGACTAATCATGTGTTAGAAAAACTTTATATTTTAATATTTATTGAATTAAATTTGTTTTTAAATTTAAAATTAGGGTTTTCCTAAAGTTGATTGTTTTAATTATTATTCATTTTTATTAAGGGGAGCCAGATTTCATTCATTTCTAGGCCATTATATCTATTAAGGTTGCTTGGATTTCTTTGAATTTCAATCACTTCCCTAATGCGACGTTTAAATAGGTGATCCTCTTTTGCTAGAATTTTTGTCTCTTCAAGCCATACATGGTGTTTTGTTTTCAAGGAGTGTTCTGCTAAGGCTGAGGTACGAATGCACTCATTCTTTATGTCGGCTCCATGTTCTTTAATTCTAATTTGAAAGGAGTGTCTGGTTTCACCAATGTAGCATTTACCACATGAGAATTCAATCTTGTAAATTCCTTTGCATTTGTGTGGATCAAGTTTATCTTTGACGGATCACATATTTTGTTTGATGGTTTCATGTGGTTTGAAGGAGGCCTTAATCTCTTTTTTTCTGAGGACTCTAGTGATTTTGTCTGTTACTACTTAGATGAAAGGGAGGTAAGCAATGTTTTTAGGGATTTGGTTATCAGGGGGTTTGGGTGTTATGTTCATTTTCTCTTTGGCTTTATTGATTTCGTTATTAATGTCTTTATTATTATATCCAATCTTTCTGAAAATGTTGGAGAGGTGATATTTTTATTTTTCAAAGTGTTCCTTGTCATAGATTCTTATGGCTCTCGTGGCTAGGGTTTTAAGGACTCCTAGTTTCTAGTTGGGGTGGTGATGGGAGTTTGTGTGTAGATATTTCTATGTGTGGGTCTTCTTCCTATAAATGGTGTGCCCTAAGCTTCCATCGTGTTTCCTATTAATTAGAACGTCTAGAAAAGGGGTGCTATCGTTTTCCTCAAGTTCAATTGTGAATTTATGTCATTTGAGATATTGTTTAGTTGTTGGAAGAATTTATCAAGTTCTTCTTTCCCATGGGGCCAAAGAACATTGGTGTCATCGAAAAACCTTTTCCACCTTGTTGGTTTTAGAGGGTAGGAATCTAGGGCTCTCTTTTCAAAGTTTCCCATAAAGAGATGGGCAACGATCGGGGATAATGGAGATCTCATTGCCAGCCCACTAGTTTGTTCATAAAATTCCCCTTGGTAACTGAAGAACGTGGAGCGAAGACAAACCTTGGCTAGTTTCACTATTTCAGGGTTAATTACTTCTTTTACCACTTGGATAGCTTCATCTAGGGGGGTTTTGTGAAAAGGGAAACTACATCAAAGCTTATGAGAGTGTCTTTAGATTTCAATTTTTCTTTTTCAATGATTTTGATAAATTCATTGGAGTCTTTTATGAAGGAGTCGGTATGGCCTACTAGGGGGCTAAGTATCTTGGCTACATGTTTAGCTAGTTCATAGGTTGATGAGCCTATGGTATTCACTATGGGTCTGAGAGGAGCATCTTTGTTGTGAATTTTCTGTAGGCTATAAATCCTAGGAGTGATCTCATTTTTTGGGTTCAAACATTTCTTGGCTCTTTCATCTAGATTGGAGTCATTGATGGCTTTCTTAACACATTTTATCATCTTTTTACTGGGGTAGTTGGGAAGTTTTCTATAGCTTCCACTTTGGAGAGGTGTTCAGTCATTTTCATGTTGTAATCATTTTGGTTTAAAAGAACTGTTGTGCCACTTTATTGGCTCTAAGAATGACTAAGTTTTCATTATTTCTGAGGTTTTTTAGAGTTTCACGTTGTTCCTTGCTAATATTGCTTATTGGAGGTTTCGCCTTTCTAAGAATGAGGGAGCAGTCTTTTCTTACCTAGTTTTTGTCATCATCCATTAGGGTTTGAATATTATTCTCAATATTGAAAATGATGTTGTTGATTGGGATGGATCTTGGGGAGACGACAAAGTTCAAACCTTTCCTTAAAACGCTAAGATCGGCTTCTATAGGTTCATACGACGATAGATTTACCACTTTCTTGTTGCAGGTGTCCACGTTATTGGAATCTATGTTGTTGGTGTTTGCGTTGTTGGTATCTACGTTGTTGGTGTCTGCGCTATTGGAATCTATGTTGTTGGTGTCCGTGCTATTGGAATCTACGTTGTTGGTGTCTATGATGTTGGAATCTACATTGTTGGTGTCTGTGTTGTTGGTATCTGCGTTGATGTTGGTGTCTGTGTTGTTGGTATCTGCGTTGATGTTGGTGTTTGCGTTGTTTTTATTAATTAAAAATTTTAAATGAATTGAAAATTTCAAATAAAATCAAAACCTAAGAACAAATTATAAAATAATAATTGAATAAATGAAAATAAAAAATTATAAATAAACTTAATTAATTAATGTAGAATCAGGGTTCTTTTGTTAAGAAACAAATATCAATATAGCATAGAAAAACCTCAGAAAAAGTGCTCAACGCCTTGAAAAAGAGATAATTTCAGATAATAAGCCTCTTCGAGGGGGCAACCTCCTTTTACCCCACTTAAATGTTCAATTACAAGATGATTCAAAATGAAAATGTCTCCTTGGTATATATAGGAGACTAGGAGGTATA
>ML791574.1:511664-534269 GCA_009831015.1 Picea engelmannii | reverse complement strand
AAAATGTCTCCTTGGTATATATAGGAGACTAGGAGGTATAATTACAACTAATGGCCTAAAGCCGACATAAATAAAATAACATTACTAATATAATATGCCCCAATTAAGGGGTAATGAGCCAATATTAGGGCTTAACATCTTCCCAGCCGACATTTAAGCTCTCGTCTCTTCATTTAGAATTTATATGAAGCATCTCTCTTAAATCGCAACCCAGGCTTCTTTTCCTGAAGATGGATCTTGATATGGATTTGAAACGTCTACAATCCATCAGTGAAATTGTGGTTTTTCCGAACTTGACTAAAAAACCTCACCATAGAAATCTCATTGACCATATCATGTATCAACCATCTACCAAACATGTACCATACCATGTACCAAAACCTGTACCATACCATGTACCAACATCACCAAGAAGTGCCTCTAGAAATTTACCATATCATGCATCAACTCATGAAGCATAACATCACCAAGATGTATCTCAACATGTACTATATCACCAAGCATGTACCATAACATCACCAAGATTTGCATCAAGCATATACCATATCACTCATGATATGTCTCGATAATGATATACACCATGTACCATAAGATATCATCAATGATGTGCCTAAACTAAGTACCATAATATGTGCCTCAAGTATGGGATAACATCACCATGACATGTATCAAACTAGATACCAAGATAGCCAAGATATACTACTAAAAATGTATCATATCATTACAATGGTGTACCATCATCATCAAGACATGCCTCAAGCATGTACCATAAACATAACCCTCAATAACACATGTAAATAATACCTCTCATCCTTTATCATACCTCATAGATAAAATTACATACATGTAGCTCTTCCTCAACTTCAAAAACAAGATAATAGCATCTTCATCAAACTTTACCTCAGTCTCGTGGGACTAGTTTTGGATTAGTCACAAACCCTAAATTTCAAAAAACATAAATCCATACCTATAATGAATGAAGGTCTGAAATTTTAACCACTGATACTCTGAGATATTTCTTCCATCTCCTCAAACTTTTAGGGTCTAAAACTTCTCAGAACATAATTTATAGAAAAAATGTTAGACCTTTTTAAATTCTAGCCTATTCTAGAGAGATAACTTGTATAGCATGCCACATCCCCACTATTTGATATCTCACTCGAAAACTTGCATAGAATATAATGCGGAATTTTTTCGTTCCACTAAAATTTGTCTCACAAAATTGGACCCTCTATGAATAAGTTATGATTATTTTACCGGGAACACATGTTTGAGACTAGTTTCGGGAATAGTAAAAAATGCTATCTTCCACTAATTGTATATCCAAAAGTAAAACGATCCATATGTTGAAATGTTTACCAAGGGTACCTTGATATGTCTTCTCGACATCCTCCAATATTTTCTATCTGAATCATTCTATAAAATAAGTTATAGTGAAAATGGTAAGACGACATTTAAATAACATTCCTTAGAACACATCATCACAAGACTTCATCATTCCTTGGAATTTTTCCCTTATTCACTTCAGATTCCATCTGAAATTTGCCTCAGATCGCCTTGGCTACCTCAGATAAAAATAACTTGAGTCAGTGTAACAAATGAACTCCTAGTTTCCTTATTTATATTAGATATGGCACCCTCATCTTAGGGTCGACTTGACCCAAATAAAATTTAATTTAATTTTTAATGATTATTCCATTGAGGCGGACTTTACCAACAACATTCTTAATATTAATTTTAATATTTTTTGCAATGGGGTTGACTTGTAACTTCTTGTTTGCAACAAATTTTCTTCTTTTAATTAATTTTGGGTTGACTTGTCACTTCTTGTTACAATTATTTAGGGCTTCTTAACCATACTTTGGGGCTTCCATTTTCAAGTGAGCATATATCCTCGACCATGAGGAACTACGTGACATACCACCTACTGTGGGAAACAACATGACGGGGAATATCCATCTATGATATTGTTACATGCATTTACACTATCCTTCATGTCCTTATTCCTCAAACAACTTTGGGCTTCATGACCACACCTATCAGGCTTCTCAACCACTTAACCACTTAGCCATATTTCCATGGATTCTTCTAGGGTTGACTAGGTTTGAAATTAATGTTTCTAGATTTCATCAAGATTTTACATCAATGATAACTAACTTTCCAACAAACTCCCCTTTTGGCATTGATTTCAACACTCATACTCCACATGTGACCAATTCTCATGATTTTCTTTCCTCGTGTTTCTCTCTCCCCCTTTGACATTAATGGAAAAGGGTATTTCCCCTTGGGGTTGCTCCCCATGTCTTCATGCTTATTTTATTTATATTTCAATATTTTTATTTATCCTCCTTTGATAAAAGGGTAACTCCCCCTATCATTATACCTTCTCTGAATAATCTCTCTATGTCTTCATGCTCTCCCCCTATCTTCACTCTTCTGATCTTTTCTTTTCTTCTTATGTTATTTCTCTTCCCCTTTGGAATAAGGGTGACTGCTTCTAGCAGTTTCTCTTTGCAATATGTTGTGTAGATTATTGTAGGGCTTCCTGTGTTCGATTTTTATAAAATTAGTTAGCATTAGATTTACCATAGAAATTTAGACATTCTTTTAACATTCAATAAACATATACTAAAATATAAACAAGCACAATAAGACAAAAATATTTATCTTGAGAAACCCTTCTTCACAAGGGGAGAAAACCCAACAAACATTTCTTTAGAGAGAATATCCTTACCAATACAATGTAACCATGAGCAAGCTCTAACCACTAGAGAAAACTGACAAAGAGTAATCCCACCAATATGTACTTATATTCACAAGAGATAACCCAACAATATATTGTAGCAAACCCTAGCCAGAGCATTAGAGTATATGGCCTCCAATAGTGCACCACCAAGACAACAGAGATAAACCCTATTGAGGGTTATGAATAAATCCTAGCCAACATGTGCCCTTCTTCCTTATGGACTGTAATTGCTACTAGGCTTGTGCCATTCTTCCTAATTTGTTGGAAAGTAGCTGCTACTACTGCTCTCCACTAGAATTTTGCTATGGATAAGTGAATGTCTGTGAAAAATGAGGAAGGTGTCACCTTTATTTATATTAGACTGAGAAGGTGTCTTTTTGAACAGGTGTCTCTTTAAGTAGGGTCGACTTGTCTTCTGGAGATTATAATTTTACTTTGTCCTTTTTTTTGTGGGGCCAACATTACTTAAGGATCATTATATTTATTCTTTATTATTATTATGTGGGGATGACTTCTCTTATGGGGTCCTCTAATTTCTTATGGGGCTTCTTCGAATTGTTTAATAGTTTCCTTTGACTTCTTGACATATTCATCTCTAAGAAAATTTGTCCCAAAGGTTAATACCTCTCTTTGCTACCAAGAATATCAACACTCCCTCTTACCTAGGGAGGTATTCTCCATTATGTTCTCCTCTAGTCCTCATAGCTCCGTAGGATATGACATGGTCCTCACACCACGCCATGTTCATGTAGGCCATGCTACTAGTAGCATGTCCATAGTCACACATGGATACAACCAATATGGACCTTCTCAAACGCTTCTAGGGGCTCTGAACCACTAGAGGAAGATAGGGCTACAACCTCACAGTGTTTCATCATCATCCATACATCAAGGGATATAACCATAAGATGTCCACAAGGGTTACAACCTCATGTGGGCTCACATGGGTTATAACCACCATTTGATACTATAATCATCATTGCATCACATAGGCTACAACCATATGGATGAGTCCTCAAGGGATATAACCCATAATATCCCAACCACATGGGCTACAACCCAAGGATCACTAGGAACCAACCCAGTACATCTATATCCCAACCACATGGGCTACAACCCAAGGGTCGTTGGGCACCTGTTATAACCCTAAATTTCACCACACATGCTCACCTGGCATCAGGCCAAATCATATCCCTTCATTGCCAAAACATTTGCTGAAAAACCTCTTTGAAAATCCTCTTGGGTCAAGGTACACGCGCCCTAACCCAGTACTGCACGTGTGTGAACACTGGCAGGCCTACTACAGCCCGCGTTTACCTAAAAAAACACAAAAATAGGAAAGTAGCCAACGGGACAAAAATCTATGGGTCAGTTAACTGAAACTCCCGGCCATGCATGGCCGAGAGTTCGTCCAAAACCCTAGATCCTTTTAGCCTATAAAAGAAGGGGTAGGGGTACCATTTGGAGGAGGAAAATAATAAGCGAAGAAACTCTGCCCATTTTCCGAATCCATTGTCCCAACCCTTTAGCCTTTCCTCAAGCCTAAGGAGAATTAACGCAAAGTAGTTGGAGGACAAAAGAAGAGGAGGATCCCAGGATCAGGATCAAGGAGTGGTGGTCGGTATCGACTTTGATTGTAAGTTGATTCATTTTGAAAATAATAAAAGAATACTTTTCCCGTCCCAAATGCATGAGTTATCTATGATTTGTTTGATTTATGCTTCATTTCTAACCCTCAAGTAGAAAAGTAGCATGCATGCGTAGTGGTTTGTCTTAATTGCAGGATTGTCTTTGGAAGGAGCAGCGCAAGCAAGCGGGCAAAGCGCAATGGAGGATCTACTCCAAACATCAGTAAAAAGGTTAGTAGTCATTCTCCATGCATGTATTGTGAAAGAGAGGTTTAAGTTATGGGTGGTAGGTTAAAGAGTAATTTCTTTACGGTCAAAATCTGCATGCAAGTCTGACCCTAGTTTGCTAGTCCGTAGGGTATTTTTCCCAACAACAGAATTGGCGACCATACTAGGGAAGATACTCTTTAGGGTTTTCGGATTTAGTTGAGGTTTTTTGGGTAGTTTAAGAGATTAAATTTTCTATTTCTTTGCCTGTCTTTTTCTGTAAGGCCTAAGCTAGCACGGAGCCTGGTTCTTTATACCAGTTTTCCCTGACTGTTTCTTGACGAAAATTTTCGGGACACACAGAGGTACACGCGGCTTGCAGAAGTCTTGCACGCGTGCACCCGCTCCCTAATATCTTATAGCCCGCGTGTGAACGCTAGTTGTAGAGGTTTTAGTAGCGTGTAGGAGTCAGAGAGCTTGAGAGGCAGTCCTCCTCTTCCCTGTCAGAATTATACATTCTCAGGGGGCTTTCTGGATCCTGTCTGAGTCTTGTTGGTTCATAGTATTGTCTCAATTTTCTTTATTGCATTTTGTTATTCCTTGCAATTATTTTTCTTTTCTGTTAAGAAGAAGCATCCAAGCCTTCAAGAGACCCTGGTTATCAATACCAGAGGCCTCTTCCTGGTCTGGGCTGCCTGTGTTTATTTTTTCTTAGAGTTTATACATACACGCAACCTATGCAAGTGCAGCCCGTGGGTACAAGCGCTCTATTATAGCTCAGCACGCGTTCGCACACGTGCTGTTTCAGTGACAGGAGCGTGCTTGACAGGCTACTTTTCAATCAGGGTGGGGCAGTCATCCCCTCTTGTGGTGAGAAGTGTTCCTCTCAGGTGTTTGAGTCTAGGGTTGAACAGTCAGTAGGTTATTGCCTCTTACCCTTAGCCTGTTTTTTCTTAATTGATAGTTGATAGAAAAGATAAAAAAGAAAAAAAAATTGTTTTATGGTTTTTAGACAAGCATAAGAGTCTTTGCTTTCCTGATTGCCATTGTGTATCTTTTCTCTAATTCTTTGTGATCTGCGCTTTAAGCCATAATTTTGTGTTTTCTTGGTTTTAGGCTTGTTGGTATTTTCCCTTTGTTGCTTGATAGCACGTAAATAAAAAAAAATAAAAGATAAAAAATCTTTTCATTTTCTTCTTTGTTTGAAGATTGTGTTTCTGCATCAATAGCTAGGGAGAAGTCTTTTTGTTCATAAGTTTTTGCAGTTCATTTAGAGAATAAGTATCTCGTAGTCGAGCGAAATCCCTTTATGTTTGCTGCATGAAATATTAGAAAATTGAAAAGAAAAAGAAGTCTTTCTTTTGTGAAAAGTTGTTGATTTTTGCATTTAATAAAAGTCTTTTGTTTCCATCTTTTTTCATTCGTTTTTCTTTGAATATTTACACATCATCAGTTTCACCTTCATACCCCATGACGTAAAAATTCCCATAAAAGCAATGCTAACTTAAAATCTATTAGACTTTTTGTTTGTAGGGTTCATACACTAGTTCAAGACTAGGGCCTTGGATTAGGTTGGAGAGGAAACTCTCCAAGGCCACTCAAAACCAAACATTGGAGTCTGTGATAGGGAGTGTAGAAATCCAGTTTCGTGGAAGTTATCTGGGACCCCCCTCTAACACAGGGGCTAAACACGAGGTCGCGTGAGGAAAGGTATCAGAGATAACCCCTCCAAAGCCAGACCAAGCATAGTGGAGAAAACATATCGAGGATTTGTTTTGGGATTTCGTCGTTTGCATTTTCCACGGGGCTTCGTGGGTCTCGAATCCATTCGGGGTCCTCAGTTGTCTTCCGGACCATTTGCTCTCGATACCCTTGACAGGTTTCGGGTTTGATACCCTGCTCATTGTGGTATACCCGACTATCGATTGTACCCGCCTGGTGACTGTTCGCGGGCTGGAAAACTAGTTGCCAATCTTTTTTAGGGACATACACAGGTGACTGCGGGGGTATACTGCGGTACCTAGGACAGACATCGGGCCACGCTTTGCAGAGTATACTCGGAGGGTGCTTCCGTTTTCGAGTTGCACTTGCACCGATAAGTTGCTCTAGTGTTGGTTGTTGTAACTATTCTTCAAAATAGTTAGTGATTGCTTGTCTTATCTCTTAGGGGCTTATTTTTTAGTGTGTGTTACTGTTTGAACGGGTAGAATACCTTAGCGTGTCTTAGATATTCTCACACAGTGGAGGATCCCGAGCTCCGTCGGTCACGAAGGCTTATGGGCTTGCCGCTGGTTATTCTGGAGCCACCCCAGCCATCATTGAGGCGGAAGCTAGACCAAAAAGGGTCTTTCGAAGCAACCGGGTTACAAACCATTGAGCCCGAACAACTCTCGGAGGAATCAACCGCCAATCTTGGTTCGGTTGAAACCCCAACCACTGATACTTGGCCATCGGTCAGTGTACCGATCCAATTTTGAGAACGCCTGTCAGTGCCTCACATATCTATGGAAACAAACGTTGTTACTTCCTCTGGGAATTATTCCATTCCCACCACCGTTGTTACCACAGGAGAATCATCTCCTAACTTTCCGTCGTCGGTCCGAGCCACCATGGTCTCGGCCACAAATATGTCGCACAGTGGACCGACTCCCTCTATCGCAGTGGCCACAACTCCCTTTACACCTACTGCAACAGGCCCTCCGTTTTCATACGGTATGCCTAGCTCGGGCACAAGTCCTGCACTCACTCACTCCACTTTACAGACTTTGGGTCTGGGGGCAGGGAGCTCTAACGCTCCTCTGCAAGGTCAACTTGGTGGAATTCCTGTCCCTTTTAATGCTTTTCCTTACACTGGAGGTCATATCTCTCCTTCGTCCCCTTCGCTTGGTGGTCTGCATTAGCAGTCCGCTGGGCAGCCTGCACACACGAGTTCATTTGGAGTCAGGAGTCAAGGAACACCTGCGCAAACTCTATCGGTAGGTTCGTCACTGTTTTTCTGGAACGAGACATTTGGTAACAATACTTTCGCATCCACAACTTTCCCATTTGGGGGCACTCCCATTTTTGGACAGTCTACTCTGGCGCAGGGTACTATTCCTGCACCGGGGGCACATATAGCAGGACTTTGGAACTCAGCACAAGTATCCATTCCCTCCTTTGGCATGTCGTTCTGGGGTAATTCTTTCCAAATTCAATTGAACCCCAAACAGACTTCTATGCCTCTCCCAGCAGGACTGGCATGGGGTAATCCTTCCCAAATTCCTTCAAACACGATGCATGCCCAACATCCTATGTCCTTTATGGGGAATCAGCCAATGATATCTCCACAGATGCAAAATCCTTACGCTGGTCAGGGCCATGGTTTCCACCAGAACCCGGGCCAGCAGCCAAACTTTTCCTGGCAGCCTGGTGCCAGTCAAACCCCAGGACCCTTTTTCCCAGGCTATCAGTAGCAACCCAAACTACCATTCCTGGTGACATTACACTTGCCAGATTTGACAAGGTTGTTAAATCATCCTATTTTTCACAATCCACGTTGGCCTCCTATGCCAACGAAGTTACCTTCGTACATTCCAAAGTTCGAGGCCAAGCCTAACGAAGATCCAGGTGATCACGTGACTACTTTCCATCTTTGGTGTTCATCTAACTCATTGAAAGATGACTCCCTCCAGTTGCGATTGTTTCAACGCACTCTTATCGGGAGTGTCGCGAAATGGTACATCGAGCTTGATCGCTCAAGATACTCTTCTTTTGGCGAACTGACGATGGCCTTCCTTAACCATTTCCAGTTACCTGTGAGATACGACGTTGGCACAGAGTTGCTTCCCAATTTCGAACAGACGATAGTGGACCATATCTCTGATCATATCCGAGAGTGGAGACGTCGAAAGAATGTAATCAAAGTACCAGTCCCACCATCATTCCTGCTTGAGTGGTTCCTTAAGTCTCTGGTCCCACAATTATCCAAAGACGTCGCAACTTCTGGGGTTCTCTCCGAAGAAGATGCCATCATGAGGGCTCAACAGTTTGAGCTTATCTATTCTCAGTCTGGTTTATTGTACAACATCTTGCCGGATGCACCATGATCAATACTGGATAAAACTAGACAGAGAGCTGGACCACATGCCGATGGTATTGTAGGCTCAGCACAAACCAATCTCACTGAGCAATTGACAAAGCAATTGCAAAAATTATCTATACAACACTCAGCGGCCAGCCAGACTACTGCTTTGGTTGCTCCTCCTACCCAAATGTCGGAAGTACACTCCGTGCAGACGACTAACCCAAAGGCCACCTAGCAGCCTGAAGGGAACAAAAAACAACGAAAAAAGGGTAAGGGGGAGAAAAAACCCACTGATAATGCTGGTGAGGGCACGACGGAAAAACGAAAGGTGAGGTATCCATGCAACTTGTGTGTGGAAGACCACCCAACCCATCTTTGTCCTCGACTTACAGAGGCCCAAAAGTTTGACACACAACAACAACAAGCCGTGTTGACTAATCCATTTTAGCATGGACAAAATTTAACTCGAGCCTCTACAAGTGTCGAATGGGGCATCCAAGAAACCTACCCTCCTCCAAACAATTCCTCATCCACGAACGTATATATGGTTAGGGGTGATGCTTTAATAACGACTAGAGTGCACGACTATAGTAAACCAAGCACCTCTGAGAAGGGTAAAGAAGATGAGATCCCATCTCTTCCTCTACAAATTGAGAAGACGTTGGGTGAAACAATGACATGCATTCCAAAGGGTGCATTTACGAAATATTCTCACAACCCAAACGCAAGGGCCACCCAAAATTACTCTGTGGTGGAATATTTATCACAAACCCCTTGTGCGATGTCCGCTTTGGAGGTCCTCCAAAGATGACCTGCTCAGAGGAAAGCCTTGTTAACTGCTTTTGGCTCTACTGAGACTTGTAACCCGGGTACCATTGTGCTAGATACAACCGACTTAAAACCTCATCTTCCTTACCATGTAGCGTTTCAGATAGTAGTGGCTCATCCCATGAAAACTTTTACACGCAATATCTTTCGCACGGTGGTCGACGAAGGTGCCTTGACATGCGTTATGTCATTAGCATGTTGGAAGGCCATTGGCCAACCTGCTTTGTCTCCGTCACCTACTCTCCTCACTGCGTTCGACGGTCGTTCTTTCCGACCACATGGCATCGTCCCTTCTTTCCTTGTGCAGTTAGGAGGGAAGACCGTGTGCGTTGAAGTAGAGGTAGTCGATGCCCCCCTCGACTATAATCTCTTGTTAGGTCGGAGTTGGACTTATGCTATGAAAGTTGTGGTTGCTACAGTTTTCCAAGTCTTATTGTTTCCACATGAGGGTCGGATAGTGACCACCAATCAATTGTCCTTCTCTAGACCTGACCCAGCTTTGGGGGCATCCACAGTTCCAATGATTGATAATCCTCAAACCGGTGTCGTTAACATAGGAGTTGGTTTGTTCCCATCCTTGATGGGTACCTTCGATTACCCACCTCCTCATGACGATGTCAAGTTTATATCTAATCACCACAAGGCTGAGATTTTTCAAGTTTCGTCATTCCACATGACTGACTTTGAGGATCCATGGATTCTTCCTTCCCCATCAGCCATGATGGATGAGACAAGGCACTCCGGCATGTCCATGCCCTTGTCAGCCGCTGAAGTAGTGTACTCTTTAGTCCAACAAGCTTTAGCTCACCTTGATCCGACTCCTGCACAAGAGTTGGATCCGCTTCTAGAGCCTATCTGGGCTCAGGGTTCCCTTGCTACCACCGATTCGTTAGACTTAATCTTGCCTTCTGACGAAGCAGTAATCGAAGAAATGACTAGTCCAGACAAACCTTGCGAAGATCTTCATCATAGATCATATTTCCTCCCAGAGTTACACCGAATCGAGGCAGGAGAATTCACTATCACCGTGACGGGAGATCAGCCGTGTCCTATTAACCTCTTAGCTACACAGGAAATTTATGTTGCGGGGAATATGGTGACTATCACTGAAACCATACCTATTAACATCTCTCGAAACCCTGGCGTCGTGGAGAATGTCTTCATCGAAGTGGATTGCTCCCCCGACGAGGTTCAAATTTACACAGTTCTGTTCAGAGAATTCCGCGATGTTTTTGCCTGGTCTTATGAGGAAATGCCAAGCCTGTTCGACAAAAACTTCGTCCAGTTAATCCTAAGAAAGAAACATCCATTAAGCTTGAGGTTGAGAAATTTCTCAAGGCAAGTTTCATTTATCCTATTCATTTGACTCAATGGGTGTCAAACCCCGTGCCGGTCGATAAAAAAAAAGGCATGATTCGTGTATGTACCGATTTCCGTGATTTGAACAAGGCATGGCCAAAAGATAATTTTCCAACCCCATTCATTGACCAGATCATTGATGAATGTGCCGGTTGTGAATCCTTTTCGTTCATGGATGGTTTTTCGGGATATAATCAAATCCAAATCAAACCGGAGGACCAACACAAAACGACATTCATTTGTCCGTGGGGTGCATTCGCCTATCGAAAGATGCCTTTTGGCCTCAAGAATGCTGGAGCAACTTTCCAGCGGGCCATGTCTTTTGCGTTCCATGACCTCAAGCATATAGTCGAGGCCTATCTAGATGATTTAGGATCACGCTCTCGCAAGCGAAAGGATCATCCTACGCACCTTAGACTAATCTTTGAACATTTCTGCTACTTCAGAATTCGCTTGAATCCCAACAAGTGCAGCTTTTGTGTCACGTCAGGACGTTTGTTAGGTTTCATCATATCAACAACAGGGATCATGGTGGATCCTCTTAAGGTGGAGGCAATAATCCAGTTTCCCCCCCCCATGCACAATCTTACAACTTCAAAGTCTTCAAGGCAAGGAGAACATCTTACGACGCTTCATGCAATCTGTGGATTTTGCAAAAATACCCTACGGACTAGCAAACTAGGGTCAGACTTGCATGCAGATTTTGACCGTAAAGAAATTACTCTTTAACCTACCACCCATAACTTAAAACTCTCTTTCACAATACATGCATGGAGAATGACTACTAACCTTTTTACTGATGTTTGGTGTATATCCTCCATTGCGCTTTGCCCGGTTGCTTGCGCTGCTCCTTCCAAAGACAATCGTGCAATTAAGACAAACCACTACACATGCATGCTACTTTTCTACTTGAGGGTTAGAAATTAAGCATAAATCAAACAAATCATAGATAACTCATGCATTTGGGAGGGGAAAAGTATTATTTTATTATTTTCAAAATGAATCAATTTACAATCAAAGTCGATACCAGCCACTGCTCCTTGATTCTGATCCTGGGCTCCTCCTCTTCTTTTGTCCTCCAACTACTTTGCGTTAATTCTTCTTAGGCTTGAGGAAAGGCTAAAGGGTTGGGACAATGGATTCGGCAAATATGCAGAGTTTCTTCGCTTATTATTTTCCTCCTTTAAATGGTACTCCTACCCCTTCTTTTATAGGCTAGAAGGAGCTAGGGTTTTGGACGAACTCTCGGCCATGCATGGCTAGGAGTTTCAGTTAACTGACCCATAGCTTTTTGTCCCGTCGGAAACTTTCCTATTTTTGTGTTTTGTTAGGTAAACACGGGCTGCAGTAGGCTTGCCAGCGTTCACATGCATGCAGTAGTGGGTTAGGGTGCATGTACCTTGACCCAAGAGGATTTTCAAAGAGGTTTTTCAGCAGATGTTTTGGCAATGCAGGGATATGAGTTGGCCTGATGCCAGGTGAGAATGTGTGGTGCAATTTAGGGTTATAACAGATGCCCCCTAATGTGTGAGGTCAGAAGAGCATCTGATGGCCGAAATACATTACCAATATTTTACCAATCTGTACTGATATGCTGAATGAGAGAGCCCAAGAACCAGGAATCAGGAGGTGCCATCTGCAAAATAACAAATGTCTTACTGAGGTGGGCATACCCATGCTCGGGATAAAATAGAACCATGGCTACCAATCAAATACATTGTAGATCCATGTCAAATAACTATAAAGAGTATCCATGAATAATACACAGCGGAGCTACATCTCGAAATTAGAAAGATATACATATAGAGTATCCATCTCCCAGAAGCTGATTCGGCCTGATGGCTGTACTTCAGAGCTCGAGCAACAACTTCGAAATCTTCTAAACTTGGGTAGGAGTGTAATATGAATGTATGACTGCACTACTTAGAGGTCTTCAACGACTCATTGGTTATGGACTTGATAATCTTGATGATCGGACTGAAGGCTTCAATGATTTCGAACAAAGACTTGATTGGACGTTCAAGATGGTCGGGTATGCTGGGGAAGATACTCTTTAGGGTTTCCGAATTTAGTTGAGGTTTTTTGGGTAGTTTAAGAGATTAAATTTTTTGTTTCTTTGCCTGTCTTTTTCTGTAAGGCCTGAGCTAGCAGGGAGCCTGGTTCTTTATACCATTTTTCCCTGACTGTTGCTTGACGGCAATTTTCGGGACACACAGAGGTACATGCGGCTTGCAGAAGGCCTGCACGTGTGCACCCGCGCCCTAATCTCTTACAGCCCACATGTGAACGCTAGCTGTAGAGGTTTCAGTAGCGTGTAGGAGTCAAAGAGCTTGAGAGGCAGTCCTCCTCTTCCCTGTCAGAATTATACATTCTCAGGGGGATTTCTGGATCCTGTCTAAGTCTTGTTGGTTCATAGTCTTGTCTCAGTTTTCTTTATTGCGTTTTGTTATTCCTTGCAATTATTTTTCTTTTCTATTAAGAAGAAGCATCCAAGCCTTCAAGAGACCCTAGTTATCAATACCAGAGGCCTCTTCCTAGTCTGGGTTGTCTGTGTTTATTTTTTTCTTAGAGTTTATACATACACGCGGCTTGTGCAAGTGCAGCCCGCGGGTACACGCGCTCTGTTGTAGCTCAGCACGCGTTCACACGCGTGCTGTTTCAGTGACAGGAGTGTGCTTGACAGGCTGCTTTTCAATCAGGGTGGGGCAGTCATCCCCTCTTGTGGTGAGAAGTGTTCCTATCAGGTGTTTGAGTCTAGGGTTGAATAGTCAGTAGGTTAGGGCCTATTACCCTTAACTTGTTTTTTCTTAATTGATAGTTGATAGAAAATATAAAAAAGAAAAAAAAAATTGTTTTATCATTTTTAGACAAGCATAAGAGTCTTTGCTTTCCTGATTGCCATTGTGTATATTTTCTCTGATTCTTTGCGATCTACGCTTTAAGCCAGAATTTTGTGTTTTCTTGGTTTTAGGCTTGTCGGTATTTTCCCTTTGTTGCGTGATTAACACGTAAATAAAAATAAATAAAAGAGAAAAAATCTTTTCATTTTCTTCTTTGTTTGAAGATTGTGTTTCTGCATCAATAACTAGGGAGAAGTATTTTTGTTCATAAGTTTTTGCAGTGCATTTAGAGCATAATTAGCTCGTAGTTGAGCGAAATCCCTTTATGTTTGCTGCATGAAATCTTAGAAAAATTGAAAAGAAAAAGAAGTCTTTCTTTTGTGAAAAGTTGTTGATTTTTGCATTTAGTAAAAGTCTTTTGTTTCCAGCTTTTTTCATTCATTTTGCTTTGAGTCTTTACACATCATCAGTTTCACCTTCATACCCCGTGACATTAAAAATCCCATAAAATCAACGCTAACTTAAAATCTATTAGACTTTTTGTTTGTAGGGTACATACACTAGTTCAGGACTAGGGCCTTGGATTAGGTTGGAGAGGAAACTCTCCAAGGCCACTCAAAACCAAAAATTGGAGTCTGTGATAGGGAGTGTAGAAGTCCAGTTTCGTGGAAGTTATCTGGGGCCCCCCTCTAACACAGGGGCTAAACATGAGGTCGCGTGAGGAAAGGTAGTGGAGATAATCCCTCCAAAGCTGGACCAAGCGTAGTGGAGAACACATATCGTGGATTTGTTTTGGGATTTCGTCGTTTGCATTTGCCATGGGGCTTCGTGGGTCTCGAATCCGTTCGAGGTCCTCAGTTGTCTTCCAGACCATTTTCTCTCGATACCCTTGATAGGTTTTGGGCTTGATACCCTGCTCATTGTGGTCTACCCGACTATCGACTTTACCCGTCAGGTGACTGTTCGCGGGCTGGAAAACTAGTTGCCAATCTTTTTTAGGGACATACACAGGTTACTGTGGGGGTATACCGCGGTACCTAGGACAGACATCGGGCCACGCTTTGCAGAGTATACCTAGAGGGTGCTTCTATTTTCGAGTTGCACTTGCACCAGTAAGTTTCTCTAGTGTTGGTTGTTGTAACTGTTCTTCAAAATAGTTAGTGATTGCTTGTCTTATCTCTTAGGGGCTTCTTTTTTAGTGTGTGTTACTATTTGAATGGGTAGAATACCTTAGCGTGTCTTGGATCTTCTCACACAGTGGAGGATCCCGAGCTCCGCCGGTCACAAAGGCTTCTGGGCCTGCCTCCGGTTATACTGGAGCCACCCCTGCCACCATTGAGGCGGAAGCTAGACCAACAAGGGTCTTTCGAAGCAACCGGGTTACAAACCATTGAGCCCGAACAACTCCCAGAGGAATCAACCACCAATATTGGTTCGGTTGAAACCCCAACCACTGATACTTGGCCATCGGTCAATGTACCGATCCAATTTTACGAACGCCTGTCAGTGCCTCACATAGCTATGGAAACAAACGTTGTTACTTCCTCTGGGAATTCTTCCATTCCCACCATCGTTGTTACCATAGGAGAAGCATATCCTAACTTGTCATCGTCAGTCTGAGCCACCATGGTCTCAGCCACAACTACGTCGCACAGTGGACCGACCCCCTCTATCACGACGGCCACAACTCCCTTTACACCTAGTGCGATAGGCCCTCTGTTTTCATACGGTATGCCTAGTTCGGGCACAAGTCCTGCACTCACTCACTCCACTTTACAGAATTTGGGTCTGGGGGCAGGGAGCTCTAATGCTCCTCTGTAAGGTCAACTTGGGGGCATTTCTATCCCTTTTAATGCTTTTCCTTACGCTGGAGGTCATATCTCTCCTTCGTCCCCTTCGCTTGGTGGTCTGCATCAGCAGTCCGTCGGGCAGCCTACACACACGAGTTCATTTGGAGCTGGGATCCAAGGAACACCTGCGCAAACTCTATCAGTAGGTTTTTCACCATTTGTTTGGAACAGGACTTTTGGTAACAACACTTTCACATCCACTTCTTTCCCATCTGGGGCCACTCCCATTTTTGGACAGTCTACTCCGACGCAGGGTACTATTCCTGCACCGGGGGCACATATAGCAGGACTTTCGAACTCAAGACAAGGATCCGTTCCCTCCTCTGGCATGCCGCTCTGGGGTAATTCTTTCCACAATCAATGGAACCCCAGACAGACTTCTATGCCTCTCCCAGCAGGACCGGCATGGGGTAATCCTTCAAAAAGTCCCTCAAACGCGTTGCATGCCCAACATCCTGTGTCCTTTATGGGGAATCAGCCAATTTTTTCTCCATAGATGCAAAATCATTACGTTGGTTAGGGCCATGGTTTCCACCAGAACCCGGGCCAGCAGCCAAACTTTTCCAGGCAGCCTAGTGCCAGTCAAACCCCAGGACCCTTTTTCCCAGGCTATCAGCAGTAACCCAAACTACCATTCCTGGCGACATTACACTTGCCAGATTTGACAAGGTTGTTAAATGATCCTATTTGTCACGATCCACATTGGCCTCCTATGCCAATGAAGTTTCCTTCGGACATTCCAGAGTTCGAGGCTAATCCTAACGAATATCCAGGTGATCACGTGACTACTTTCCATCTTTGGTGTTCATCTAACTCATTGAAAGATGACTCCGTCCAGTTGCGATTGTTTCAACACACTCTTATTGGGAGTGCCACGAAGTGGTACATCGAGCTTGATCGCTCAATATACTCTTCTTTTGGCGAACTGGTGATGGCCTTCCTTAACCATTTCCAGTTACCTATGAGATACGACGCTGGCACAGAGCTGCTTGCCAATTTCGAACAGATGACAATGGACCATATCTCTGATCATATCTGAGAGTGGAGACGTCGAAAGAATCTAATCAAAGTACCAGTCCCACCAGCATTCCTACTTGAGTGGTTCCTTAAGTCTCTGGTCCCACAATTATCCAAAGACGTCGCAACTTCTGGGGTTCTCTCCGAAGAAGATGCCATCATGAGGGCTCAACAGTTTGAGCTTATCTATTCTCAGTCTGGTTTATTGTACAACATCCTGCCGGATGCACCATGATCAATACTGGATAAAACTAGACAAAGAGCTGGACCACATGCCGATGGTATTGTAGGCTCAGCACAAACCAAGCCCGCTGAGAAATTGACAAAGCAATTGCAACAGTTATCTATACAACACTCAGTGGCCAACCAGACTACTGCTTTGGCTACTCCTCCTACCCAAATGTCGGAAGTACACTCCGTGCAGACGACTAACCCAAAGGCCACCCAGCAGCCCGAAGGGAAGAAAAAACAACGAAAAAAATGTAAGGGGGAGAAAAAACCCACTGATAATGCTAGTGAGGGCACGACGGAAAAACGAAAGGCGAGGTATCCATGCAACTTGTGTGCGGAAGACCACCCAACCCATATTTGTCCTCGACTTGCAGAGGCCCAAAATTTTGTCACACAGCAACAACAAGCCATGTTGACTAATCCCTTTCATTATGGGCAAAATTTAACTCAAGCCTCTACAAGTGTCGAAGGGGGCAGCCAAGAAACCTGCCCTCCTCCAAACAATTCCTCATCCGCGAACGTATATATGGTTAGTGGTGATGCTTTAATAACAACTAGAGAACACGCCTATAGTAAACCAAGCACCTCTGAGAAGGGTAAAGAGGATGAGATCCCATCTCTTCCTCTACATATCAAGAATACGTTGGGCGAAACAATGACACGCATTTCAAATGGTGCATTTAAGAAAGCTTCTCACAACCCAAACGCAAGGGCCACCCAAAATTACTCTGTGGTGGAAGATTTATCACAAACCCCTTGTGCGATGTCCGCTTTGGAGGTCCTCCAAAGCTGCCCTTCTCAGAGGAAAGCCTTGTTAACTGCTTTTGGCTCTACTGAGACTTGTAACCCAGGTACCATTGTGCTAGATACAACCGACTTAAAACCTCGTCTGCCTTACCATGTAGCGTTTCAGATAGTAGTGGCTCATCCCATGAAAACTTTTACATGCAATATCTTTTGCACGGTGGTTGACAAAGGCCCCTCGACATGCGTTATGTCGTTAGCATGTTGGAAGGCCATTGGCCAGCCCGCTTTGTCTTTGTCACCTACTCTCATCACTGCGTTCGACGGTCGTTCTTTCCGACCACATGGCATCATCCCTTCTTTCCCTGTGCAGTTAGGAGGGAAGCCCGTGTGCATTGAAGTAGAGGTAGTCGATTCCCCCCTCGACTATAATCTCTTGTTAGGTCGGAGTTGGACTTATGCTATGCAAGTTGTGGTTGCTACAGTTTTCTGAGTCTTATTGTTTCCACATGAGGGTCAGATAGTGACCATCGATCAATTGTCCTTCTCTGGACCTGACCCAACTTTGGGGGCATCCACGGTTCTCATGATTGATAATCCTCAATCCGGTGTCATTAACATAGGAGTTGGTTTGTGCCCATCCTTGATGGGTACCTTCAATTACCCACCTCCTCATGACGATGTCAAGTTTATATCTAATCACCACAAGGCTGGTATTTTTCAAGTTTCATCGTTCCGCACGACTTACTTTGAGGATCCGTGAATTCTTCCTTCCCCATCAGCCACGATGGATGAGACAGGGCACTCCGGCATGTCGATGCCCTTGTCAGCCACTGAAGTAGCGTACTCTTTAGTCCAGCAAGCTTCAACTCACCCTGATCCAACTCCTGCACAAGAGTTGGATCCGCTTCTAGAGCCTATCTGGGCTCAGGGTTCCCTTTCTACCACCGATTCGTTAGACTTAATCTTGCCTTCTGACGAAGCAGTAATCGAAGCAATGACTAGTCTGGACAAACCTTGGGAAGATCTTCATCACAGATCATATTTCCTCCCAGAGTTAGACCGAATCGAGACAAGATAATTCACTATCACCATGACGGGAGATTAGACATGTCCTATTAACCTCTTAGCTACACAGGAAATTTATGCTGAGGGGAATATGGCGACTATCGTTGAAACCATACCTATTAACATCTCTCGAAACCCTGGTGTCGTGGAGAATGTCTTCGTCGGAGTGGATTGCTCCCCCGACAAGGTTCAAATTTACACAGATCTGTTCAAAGAATTCCGTGACGTTTTTTCCTGGTCTTATGAGGAAATGCCAGGTATCGATCCAAAAATTGTTGAACATGAAATCACAACGTATCCTGATGCCAAGCCTGTTCGACAAAAACTTCAACCAGTTAATCCTAAGAAAGCAACAACCATTAAGCTTGAGGTTGAGAAATTGCTCAAGGAAGGTTTCATTTATCCTATTCATTTGACTCAATGGGTGTCAAACCCCATGCCGGTCGATAAAAAACAAGGCATGATTCGTGTATGTACCGATTTCCGTGATTTGAACAAGGCATGTCCAAAAGATAATTTTCCAACCCCATTCATTGACCAGATCATTGATGAATGTGTCGGTTGTGAATCATTTTCGTTCATGGATGGTTTTTCGGGATATAATCAAATCCAAATCAAACCGGAGGACCAACACAAAACGACATTCATTTGTCCGTGGGGTAAATTCGCCTATCGAAAGATGCCTTTTGGCCTCAAGAATGCTGGAGCCACTTTCCAGTGGGCCATGTCTTTTGCGTTCCACGACCTCAAGCATATAGTCAAGGCCTATCTAGATGATTTAGCATCACGCTCTTGCAAGCGAAAGGATCATGCTACGCACCTTAGACTAATCTTTGAATGCTGCTGCTACTTCAGAATTTGCTTGAATCTCAACAAGTGCAGCTTTTGCGTCACGTCAGGACATTTGTTAGGTTTCATCGTATCAACAACACGGATCATGGTGGATCCTCTTAAGGTGGAGGCAATAATCCAGTTTCTCCCCCCACGCACAATCTTACAACTTCGAAGTCTTCAAGGCAAGGCGAACTTCTTATGACGCTTCATTGCCAACTATGCCGAAATCACCAAGGGATTTATGCGTTTACTTAAGAAATACGTTCACTTTTTTTGGGACGAAGCCGCTCAACGCTCTTTCGATGCATTAAAACACAGCCTCACAACTGCACCTCTGTTACGGCCACCTAATTATAACAAAGATTTCTTATTATATTTGGCTTCCGCAGAGTCAACAATAGGCATGGTTTTAGTTCAGGAAGATGATTCATTTTCAGAATACGTGATCTATTACCTGAGTCGAGGCCTCATAGGACCGGAACTTAATTATTTCCATCTTGAAAAACTTGCGTTGGCAGCAGTCCATGCTGTTCAACGGTTCTATCACTATGTTCTGTTTCGCAAGACCACCGTCGTCACTGTCGTGAATCCATTCCAGTACATGTTGACACGACACGTTATCGGCGGAAAAATCAGTAGATGGATGTTCATCCTCCAAGAATTTGACTTAGACTTCATTTCAACAAATTCCAAGAAGTCAATGGTCTTCGCAGAACTTATTTCAGAGCTTCTGGTTGAGTCAGGGGACGTTGTGCCTGAGGAATCTCCTATCCGGGGGGATATGTTTTTGATTGAGTCTTCAGACCCCTGGTACGGAGATATACTGATCTATCTCCAGACTTTGAAGTGCCCCACCTCTGTTTCTCATGACGAGCGTCGGTGGATACGCCATCAAGCTAAGAACTATCTCATACTCGATGATACGTTGTATCGGAGAGGCGTAGACTGCATCTTGCGTCGATGTCTCACTCATGAGGAGGTTGTCATTATGCTCAATGATTGTCATACAGGAGCTTGTGGCGGTCACTTATCTGGGTTGGAAACAACCCAAAATATTTTATGAGCAGGTTACTTCTGGCCCACACTTATCAAAGATTGTATCGAGTCGGTCAAGAAATGCCATCCGTGCCAAATCTTCTCTCGGAAGATGAGAGCACATCCAGCTCCCATGTTTCCTATCATCACAGTTGGTCCCTTTACTAAGTGGGGGATTGATTACACTACATGCAACCCCCCGTCCGCAAGGGGGCACTGCTATATCATTGTAGCTGTCGACTACTTCACTAAGTGGGTCGAAGCTATGCCAACGTTTAAAGATGATGGAGAGACTGTAGCTCTCTTCTTATTCAACCAGATTATAGCAAGGTTTGGCATCCCGAGAGAGATTGTCACTGATCATGGCAGTCACTTTCAGAATCAAATGATGACTGAGTTAACGTCAAATCTTGGGTTACGGCAAGAACGTTCATCACCTTACTATCCCCAAGCCAATGGGCAGGTGGAAGATGTAAACAAAACTATTAAGACGATTCTACAACGAACTATCAACTCAGCCAAGTCAAACTGGCATTTGATGTTATACTCGGCATTATGGGCTTACCAAACGTCAGTTAAGACTGCAACCAGTTTCTCACCTTTCCAACTTGTTTACAGGCTGGAGGCAGTCTTGCCCATCGAATGTCAAATCCCATCTTTGAAATTGGCAGTACAGTTATTGCCCGACACTTCTCCACTTGAAGAATGGTTAGTACACCTTGAGCAGCTTGATGAACAGCGTCGTGATGCAGCCCTGGCCAACGAGGCTCATAAACATAAGGCCAAGTATCAATATGATAGGTCCGTTCATCCTCGGATTTTTTCTGAGGGTGACCTTGTCCTGGTCTATGACCAAGACAAGGACCCCTTGGGGGCACGAAAGTTTAAACCCATGTGGTTCGAACCCTTCATTATCAAAGAGGTATTAAAAAAGGGCACTTATTGTTTGGTCGATTTTGAAGGGAATTCTTTGGCGGAGCCTAGAAATGGGCTCTACCTCAAGAAGTATTACTCATAGAAAGGCCATTGTGGGTAACTTTTTGTAACATATGTATAGTCTTTGTACTATTACTTTTTTACATTTATTTTAAAAAGTGTTATGGAAATGTCATTGATGTTATCTTTCGTCAATGTGGCAGATGTCAAGTGAGTCTGAGGTGTTCGTTGGGTATGCGGACGGTGCTAGTCGACACATGCGGAGGCTTGCCTCCGCAGCTTGGGTAATTTTTACACCACATGGTCAGTTGTTATCTTCCGGAGGTATATGCTTAGGTGACACCACAAATAATGTTGTCGAGTATAGTGCAGTTATTAAGTTTCTTCGTGATGCATTGTCATTGGGTATCTCTCATCTCCGGGTCTATCTAGATGCTCAACTGGTTGTGTCGCAGCTAAACAAAATATACTGGGTTCATGATCCAACCTTACACCGATGATTCCTTAGGGTACGTCTCTTAGAACGCAACTTTGATTACATTACATATTTTCATGTTCCTAGGAGATTAAACCAAATCACAGATACTCTAGCTAATCACATTTTAGATTGGCATCTTGCCCACATATAAAAATATCATGGACATAAACATGTAAATACATTTTTTCACAAATAATCCATAAGACACAAAAAGAGATAAAAAAAACCATATATAAACATCATAAAATCCTCAGAGTACATAAATGGGCGCAAGCGCCTCAAAAGTGGGAACAGTAACGAGTCACCAGGCTTATGCCCTCAAAAATATATACATATCAGTGCTCGTGGCACATAAAAAGTCTAAAAGTATGTTCAGGGCCTATGGGCCCTATTATAATCATGTACAACTTGGGCTAAATTCCTAAACAATCGGACCCATGTCCGAGGTGTTCCCATGACATGAGTCTGCATGGAGGGCGGCAGGTCCTCTATCTCTGCCATCGGGACTGTGCGAGTGAGCGCATTAAAGTTTCACTCAATTCTCCTCAGGACCCTCTCGGTCTCTCCTGCTGGGAGGTTCCCTGCTACTGCTGTTCCTCCAACGACGCCTGTTCAGTGCATAGTCGGCAGGTCGCACATGTCCCACATCTGCATGTAATAAATGTTCACCCATCAAAAACTCTGGTATACAAAAACATGATATATATATCAAAAAAAAAAAAAAAAGACATAAAAATTACA
>ML791574.1:373302-384150 GCA_009831015.1 Picea engelmannii | reverse complement strand
ACTTCCCCTCATCATTTAGGTCACAACTTAAGAGTTTATGACTTGTTTTATTCATTCATGTTTGACAACAACTATTACCTCCACCAACAAAGCATTGTATTTTTCCAAAAGTGTACATAAAAGAAACTATAAACACTTTCTAACTCCTAATTATGCTCATTGATGACTCACTTTACTTTTGATAGTAGAAAAAATATAGTGCATAACTGAGATTTAGATGTCTTGTTTCACAAGATGTCAAAAACTCAACACCTCTGAAATCTTTTAGGGAAAACAACAAATTTCAAAACATGCAAGCTATGTTGAAGTCAACAAAACCATGAAAAATTCAAACAAAAGAAGTAAAAATTCTGGATATCAAACACAATCCAAACTAATAAACAAAACAATTGCAACAAATTAAATGTAGTAAAACTATGATAAATGAAAATTCTCATGGAGGTAGTTAGGTGAAGTATCGTTTTAAGATCTAGTCGTTGATAGTAAGAGAATCGAGTTCACCTTCTAGGATTTGTAATCTATTGTTGGAAAGTTAGTTGTCATTGATGTCAACTCTAGATGAACTCTATAAATATTGATGTCAAACCTAGTCATCCCTAGAAGAAGCCTTGGAAAGATGGCTAAGTGGTTAAGTGGTTGAGAATCCCTAGAGGTGTGGTCATGAAACCCAAAGTTGTTTGAGGAATACAAACATGAAGGAAAATGTAAATGCATGTAAACACCATCATATATGGATATTCCTCATCATGACATTTCCAACGGTAGGTGGTACATCACGTGGTTCCTCATGGTTGAGGAGATATGCCCTCTTGAAGATGGAAGCCCGAAAGTATGGTTAAGAAGCCCTAAACAATTGTAACAAGAAGTGACAAGTAGGCCCCAACTTAATTAAAAGAAGAACAATTGTTGCAAACAAGAAATTACAAGTCATCCCCATTTAAATAAATATTAAGGATGTTGTTGGTAATGGAATAATCATTAAAAAATAAATTGAATTTTATTTGGGTCAAGTCGACCCTAAAAAGAGGGTGTCATATCTAGTATAAATAAGACATGTAGTAGTTCATTTGTTACATTAACTCAAGTGATTTTTATCATTGGTTGGGTGATTGGTTGATCATCAGGTAGAGGTTGATGTGATAAGTTAGTTGATGATAGTGGAAGTTACAGGTTGATCAATGGTAGTGACAATTGAGTCTACACTTATATTTCAGGGTGACAGGATGGGGAAAGGAAAGGGGGTTGTAGCCTCCTTCCAGTTTATGCCGAAAAAATTAAGGAGTTGGAGCTTCCTTCAGGTTGGAGCCTATAAATCAGGGGGTCGTAGCCTCCTTCTTTTTGGAGCCAAAGAACATAGGGAGTTGAAGCTTCACTCAGGTTGGAGCCTCCATCCAGTTGTAGCTAGATAATTCAGTGAGTTGTAGCTTCCTTCAGGTTGGATCCTATAAATAGGGGGTTGGAGCCTCTTTTCAGTTGGTGCTAGATAATTTGGAAGTTTTTGGTTTCTATGAATTTATTCTTGATATATATAAGAAAACATTATGTGGTTTTTCTCCCATTTGGGTTTCCACGTAAATTCTAGTGTACTATGTATCTGTGGTTGTTTATTATGCACTAATGAATGATATTGTTTATGATGCAATGATATACTTAATGCGTACGTGATAAACTATTGAATACTTCTGATAAAGTTGAATTTTATATATATTGTGATTGAAAGTGGTGAAAAGTGTTCATATTGACTCACCCCCCTCTCAATATTCCAACAATTGGTATCAGAGAAGGTCCTTCAAAAAAACAGTTTAACCACTGGAAGGAAGATCATGGAGTACGCTAAGATCAAAATACCACATTTTGATGGTTAGAATGTTCTAAGCTATGAGATGTGGAGAAACAAGATGAAAACATTTCTAGGAGTACATGGGTATGATGCTTGGTACTCAATGGTTACAGGATACACAAGTTCAAAGAAATCTAAGACTGCAACCAATAAGGAATTGAATATAAACTATTATCACATTAAGTTGTCAAAGTCCACAGGTCACAACCATGAGAAAAAAGAAACACTTGGAGCAGTCTAATATGGGCTCAAATCAAGCGAGTGAGAAAGATCAGTTTTCAGTGGAGGATATTCCATTCAAAGTTCAGATTAGTGGCTCATCAAATTTCGGGAGTACAAAATTACGTGAAGTATAGCGCCATAGAAAAGTGGCTGAAGTCATGAAGAGGATATCGGTCGTTTGATTATGGAGGCCACGTGTCATCAAATCCTTAACTTAGGAGGATTTGCTTAGGGAAAAAAAGTTTGAAGTTTGGAAATTCTGAAGCCCGAATCACGAAGAAGATCTCGATCGCTGATTCAAAAAAGGGAAGATCTGAGCCATTGATCTGAAGAGGGAATATTTGAGCCGCTGATCGTAAATCCTCACCCATGATCACAAGATCGACGACCACAGTCCATTGCAGGGACGCAACATGCTCGGGCGATAATTTTCTTGAGCGGTCCCGCAATTAAAACCGTGGTTTGTCAAAAGTAATACGTGGAAAAATGTGGTGGATTGCAAGCTCAAAAGCGGTGTGAACCCAAACCACCTTTGAGCGGGCCTGCAATCATGCATTTATATGGCATCGTATCCGAGAGTAGCGTGTGGCCACCCCCTTGGCATTAAACCATGTTTCAACTGTGATGCAGATAGTTCATGAAAGTGAGACGGCAGTTGAGACCTGATCTCACCACATAAATGGAAAGCCAGAAAGGACTGGAAGAGCAGAGCTTGCCTCTGACAGGGGGACGCATGCAGAGAGGAGACTACATGCGCAGTCTGACTGAGAAGACACGTATGGCATTGAACGAGAAGCTCAAGCATGCCTCTATTGGTAGTGGTGAATATGTTTTGAGTATATAGGATTCATTTGATATTTTGTGATGGTCGATGGTTGAGCTAAGCTCCCGTATTGTAATTTTTTAATGAAGCTATGGTTCTCTGGTTATGTAAGTTAATTTGAGACTTCTTGTTTAATGAAATTCAGCTTCTATTTCCATCTTATTTGCGTCTGATACCGAATGTTCATGATTGAAGGGTTTGCATGGATTGTGGTGACTGTGTTGTAATGGATGTTTGATTGTAGTGTAGTTATATCATTTTCAGTTTCCTGAAACTTCGAATTCAAGAGGATATTGTTTTCAAAGTTTTTCCTCCTTAGGCTGCTGGAAGACCTGATGTCCAGAGCAGACCTTTACATATTCTCCTCAATTTCTTCCTCCTACTCACCCTTACTACAACTTACTAGCTAAAGTTGATCAAGACCTCATTTGCTTGTGCATACTGCCCTAGTTTTCTGAGTTAAAATGATTTTCTCTTGAGTTTTCCCCATTTGACCTCTTTAAATCCATTAACCATGACATATAACCTGATGGGTACTGGGCTTACCTCTTCTGCAATCCAGAGGTGACTTCTGGTGCTAACATTTTTTACGTCGTTGCCCAGGAACGAATTGAAGACATTTCCATGGGATAGAATGACAAATAGATTTTGAATATGAGGGTGCATCAGATACCAGAACCATTGAAGATTGCAGCTTGCACCTAGTGACTCCACTATTTCCACTCCACTATTTTAGTTGTGGCTACCACTAGCACACCTGAAGCTGACCCAGAGAATATTTATCGAGAAGGATTTTAGCATCTTCTTTCTCAGCTTGGAAAGTTCCCTGGGAGAACGACCACGATAAGATCTGGTCTTTAATGGTGAACAAAGACCAAATGCATTCAGGCTGCATATCATTCACATAGAGACTCCATGTTTAAAGAATCGATCGGTGACTCCACTGGTCTGAAATGAAAAAAATATTGGCTCAGAGGTTTTCTCCTTTTAATTTCTCCTTTGTTCCTAGTTTTCCAAATGTTGTCCCTGCTATAAATGAATGGGATGATTATCTTCCAAGATTCAGAGGAAGAAAGCATGATCATCCTGGTAAACACTTGTTTAATTTTCATATATGCATGCTTGAGCACAATTTTTTTCATGAGGATGTCTTGATCAAGATGTTTAGATTTTATTTAGAGGAAGATGCCCGTGAATAGTGTCAAACTCTCCCTTTTGCTAGTATCCATTCTTTGAAGGATTTTCATGATGCTTTTAATTTATATTACAAGGAGATTTACATGTATCATCTTATATTGGATGATTGTTGTAAGAAGTTTGCATCCCACATCGAGCAAACAATAGAGTCTTCCTCGTGTGATAAATCTGGTGAAGGTCTGAGTGAAAGAGGAAGTGCAGAGGATATTTATGTTCATGAGACAAATGTTTTGACCATCCCTGCTTATGATGAAGAAGGCCTTCCAGGTATGATTGATAATAGTGTTGATAATTACATAGCAATGGATGTATCATATTATGCCCATTATACACCTGATGTCTCATATTTAGAAGAAGAGATGGTTGTGGAGGAGGATTCTTCTCTTTCCTTCAAGAGGTTTCCCATGATATATTTTCACCTAAGATTGAAGAGAAAAATCATGTGTATGAGAAGCTAGAAGCAACAATTACTGCTTTCCCTGAAATGGATATTTTTAACAGTTATATTCTTGATGGAATTATTGTTTTAGAGGTTGATCATAGATATGAAGGGAAGCCCATTTTTTATGAATATTCTAGTGATGATGAGAAACAATCATATCCTACATTTGATCACTATGAAGACACTAAGAAGAATGATAAAGAGGAGGAGCCATCCATTGATATACATGAGGAGATTTCTTGCCATCAACTAGCAGACGTTATCAGAGAAGACAAAAAAGAAGTGGATCAACAACCTACATTAGCCCTTCACTCACCTGTGCTTACCAGAGATATCCAAACATATGTGAACAGTTGTGATGCAGAGAAGACTTTATGTTACTCATTTTTTGGGTTTCCTTAGTTATTCCACGAACCTGTAAGGGAGTACATGGAGTTTCCTTTCTTCCATTTATTGAAGCCTCCCAACTTTATCTTGAGTTCAACACTGGGAGGAGGGATGAAATATGTAATCATTTTGTTGTCATGGTTTCATAATCTATTATCGATCACTGACATAGTCAATAGATTTCCAGTCAGGAAGCTACTTGACTGGCTCTGGTGGAAGTTCGCTTTTACCTAGCACTGTATAAAAAATCGGTTAGTCTAGGAATGTACATAAATAAGATCCTCTTGGAGCCCATGTGTTTTATTTTCATTTTTAGGATAGTGTGCTTGTCGGCTTTTATTTCTTAGCATGATGTTTTTTGAGCATGACTCCATAATCCAAACAACTAAGGCACTGGAACTGCGTGTTCTTGGCAACTCACAGGGAGCATGTCATCCCCTGTGGAGCCAAATGTTATCACATTAAGTTGTCAAGGACCGTAGGTCGCAGCCATGAGAACAAAGAAACACTTGGAGCGGTCGAATATGGACTCAAATCAAGCGAGAAAACAAGATCAGTTTTCAACGAAGGAGATCCCATTCAAAGTTCAGATTAATGGCTCATAGGATTTTAGGAGTACAAATTTGTGTGAAGTATAGCGCCAGAGAAAAGTGACCGAAGTCCCAAAGAGGATCTTGGCCATCCGATTCTAGAGGCCATGCATCGTCAAATCCTTAACTTCGGAGGATTTGCTTGGGGAAAATAAAGTTTGAAGTTTGAAAAGTCTGAAGCTCGAATCACGAAGCAGATCTCGGCCGTCGATTTGAAAAAGGGAAGATCTGATCCATTGATCTGAAGAGGGAATATTTGAGCTTTTGATCGTAAATCCTCGCCCAAGATCACAATATTGACTACCACAGTCCATTGCGAGGACGCGACGTGCTCGAGTGATAATTTTCTTGAGCGGTCCTGCAATTGAAACCATGGTTTGGCAAAAGTAATATGTGGAAAAAGGTGGTGGATTGCGGGCTCAAAAGCGGTGTGAACCCAAACCACCTTTGAGCGTCCCCACAATAACGCATTTATATGGCATTCTATCTGAGAGCAGCATGTGGCCACCCCCTTGGCATTAAGCCACGTTTCAATCATGATGCAGACAGTTCATGAAAGTGAGGTAACAGTTGTGAGGTAGCAGTTGAGACCTGGTTTCACCACATAAATGGAAATCTAGAAAGGACTAGCAGAGAAGATCTTGCCTCTGACAGGGGAAGGCATGTGCAGAGGAGACTGCATGCGTAGTCTGACCGAGAAGACATGTATGGAATTGGACAAGAATCTTGAGCATGCATCTGTTGGTAGAGGCAAATATTTTTTGAGTATATAGGAGTCATTTTGATATTTTGTAATGGTCGATGGTTGAGCTAAGCTCCCGTATTGTAATGTCTTGATCAAGCTCTGGTTCCATGGTTATCTAACTTGATTTGAGACTTCTTGTTTAATGAAAGTCAGCTTCTATTTCCATCTTATTTGTGTCTGATACTGAATGTTCATGATTGAAGGGTTCACATGGATTGTGGTGACTGTGTTGTAATAGATGTTTGATTGCAGTGCAGTCATAGCATTTTTAGTTTCCTGAAACTTTGAATTCAAGAGGATCTTGTTTTCATAGTTTTTCCTCCTTAGGTTGCTGGAAGACTCGATGTCCAGAGCAGACCTTTACATATTCTCCTCAATTTCTTCCTCCTACTCACCCTTACTACAACTTACTAGCTGAAGTTGATCAAGACCTCATTTGCTTGTGCATTTTGCCCCAGTTTTCTGAGTTAAAACGATATTATCTTGAGTCCACCCCATTTGACCTCTTTAAATCCATTAAACGTGACATATAACCTGATGGGTACTAGGATTACCTCTTCCACAATCCAGAGGTGACTTTTGGTGCTACCAGAAACAACAAAATAGTAATGGATTTCGTCTTGGAAGGATTACCAGATTCAGTAAAAGATAATGTGGGACATTGTTCATCATCCAAATAACTTTGGGATAAGCTACATAATCTATACTTTAAGGAATATCATTCTATCACAGAGACAGAGCATACCAATTATAATAAAGAACATGCTGAAGTAGAACGAGATGAAATATGCTCTTCATGTCAGACAAATTTAGAAGAAGAAGATTGCGAAGAAGGTATAATAAATATTGAAGCATAATTAATCAATTCTTTAAATGATATGATGAAATAAAGAAGGAAGAACAAGTCACTCAAGGAAGAATTGATCGAGCTAAAGAAGAGGTCTCAAAATCCCAACTTTGAAGAAGTCCAACAGATGATTACAAACTTAAAACTCTAGTTAAAAGAAGCTAGAAGGATTGAAGAAGCATACAAAAGTCAGTTGGAAGAAAAGTAGTTTTTGGAAGCCAAAATGGTAGCACAAATAAAGGAAGTAGAGAAGAGATAAAATATTTTGACTAGCCATCTCAAGGAAATATTTGAGGACTTAAACAATCTTGAAGCAGAAATTAGTCAAAAAGAAAGAAGACTTGAAGAAGAAATTGTCTCCTTAAATACCGAACTTAAAGAATCAAAGAGAAAGGAAGAAGTCATGAAGATCCAGATGATGAAGAAAACAAAAGATTGTGAGAAGCTTGAAGAAGTTGTCACATTAAGAGTTAAAGTTTTCGAGCTCAGAAACAATGTTGAAGAGAGAGAAAACTCCACACCGCCAGTAAATAAAGTTGAAGGGAAGTGTTATAGGTTTCTAGAAAGGAAGAATGAAGAGAAGGCTAAGAGTTATGCATAAGTCATCATAGGCACTATTAAGAAGGAAGAATGTGAGCCCTCAAAGAATAACATTCCAGAAATGAATAAAAATCAAGAAGAAGACTACATAAGATACATATATCAAAGAAGACCCTCCACATTCAGGTATCAAAGAAGCTTCAATCATTGTGAAGGAAACAACATAAGAGAAGATCGTGATGAGACAAGGAATGAATTCAGAAGGACGACATAATAAAGAAGATCATTCAATACCATGTATCAAATTTTCTTTTATGCTTATTGTTTTACTTGTAATAACTTTTGACATAAAACTATAGATTGCAGAGCTTATGGAAGAAATGGTCAAGAAAGAAATGTGTATGTGACTCCATACAATATTGAATGTTACAAATTCCATAACTATGGACACATAGCTCATGACTATAGAAGAATGATGGATACTTAGTCACAGGAAGACAAGTAGTGAAAGGAACAACAGAACATGGGAAGATAAATTGTCAGCAAAATCCATACCGTCAAAGAAAAATTGTTAAAAAGTATGGTCATTGATGTATAAGTAGTAAACATGTAAAACTATGAAGATTTGAAGTCAAGTAATTTTGAATGCTTTTTATATATGTCGGTGAATTACAAGAGGAAGCACCAATGGAAAAGAAACAATGGAAGAGAGGAAAGGAAGTATATACATGATGTTTATTTCTTTGGTAGCAACGAGAGGTATTCGCCTTCGAGACAACTTTTCTTAAAGATGAAGATGTCAAGAAGTCAAAGGAAACCATTAAACAATTCGAAGAATCCCTGGAAGAAATTAGAATATCCCAGAAGAGAAGTCGTCAACACAAAATAATAATAAAGCATAAATATAATGCTCCAGAAGTAAATTCGACCCCACAAGAAAAAAGAAAAAGTGAAAATATAATTTCCAGAAGACAAGTTGGCCCTACTGATCCAGGGGATAATATTTTGCTCAAAATTTAAAGTGCTCGAAATCACTTCAAATTGAACAGGTGTGTAGGCCTCATCGTCACGAACCCAACGCAACTCGAACGGGTTCAAACGAACATTGGATGAGTGAGATATCGCGTTCTGTTCAAATTGTCAAACAGGCAAAAAACATTGTTGACTGTACAGTCTGTACAATTGTTGACGTGGCAGGGCTGTACGATGATGTGGCAGGGCCATAGAGTGATGTGGCAGGGATGAGTTGGCAAACAGTTGGCAGTTGTGAGGTCGAATCATATCTCGACACGTGACACATTATTGACAAGTGGGAAGGTGCCACGTTGCCTAGACATGGGCTGCCACGTGGCACCATATTTGATTTCTTGTTCAAAATTATATGGAGTCTGTGGGGATCAAACCCCGGACCTCCCGCTAAGGTGGAGCACCTTCACACAGCGTGGGCTACCAATAGCCCACGCATTAGTTCTTAATATGTATATGTGTTAAAATTTATTTAAGTTTGACTATTGTATAGTTTTGCGTGGGGGTCGGGCTGGGGCTTAGCCCCAACCCGTGGTTATGTTAACAATACATATGACTGATGATTAATTGCACGGGATTTTTGCCAATGGTTAAAACCATGCCGACACTTGTCGTATGTTCATTCGATTTGAACAATGGTTAGCCCCAGCCTTTTATGCGCGATCACATGGCCATATGCCCAATGACTTGGTGGTTAGGGGGCTAGGTTCCCTAACTGTTCTACAATTGTGCGTAGTTTTTCGGTTATGTGCCTGGTGCTAGGTTTAAGCACGTAAAAGTTCACAGAGGCTAGGTTGGACACACAGAGGTGCATTTTGGTGATCTAGAGACAACAAGTTCGAAGGGGAACTTCTAGGAAGCCTATCTTCTTCAATTTTTGGCCAAATCAGGTGCCAAATAAGCCCAGCTAGGGTTTTTTGGACGTTTTGAAGCCATTGGAGCCATCTATTTGGAATTGTGATCATTGTAAAGCACATATTTTAGCACTTTTATCAAATAATATAAAATATCCATTGGAAGTTGGACCAGGAGATGTAGCCCAAGAGAGGGGTGAACTCCTTTATCATTTGATGTGTTATGTGTTTACTATTGACTGTATTTTGCTGGTTATTATTGCATCTTGAATGTGTAATTTCTATAAAATTTGTGTTTTGCAAATTGATCCTTTTGCATAAGAAAACTTAAATAAAACTTGCAAATATTTTCAAGAATACAAGCCTTTATCATTTTCAGATCACCTACTTGAAGAAACACCTATTCGGACAAGACACCTTCCCAGTCCAGTATAAATAAAGGTGATGCCTTCCTCATTTGTCACACACATTCACTCATCCATAGCACAAGTCTAGTGGAGAGTAGTAGTAGAAGTTTTCGTACAACAAATAAGGAAGAATGGTGCAAGACTAGTAGCAGTTGCAATCCAAAAGGAAGAAGGGCACATGTTCGCTAGGATTTCTTCATAAATCTTGCTAGGGTTTATCTTTGTTGTTTGGGTGGTGCACTGGTGGAGGCCAGATAATCTAGCACTCTGGCTAGGGTTTGTTGCAACTATATTGTTGGGTTATCTCTTGTGAAGATAAGTACATATTGTTGGGATTCTTCTTTGTTGGTTTTCTCTAGTGGATAGAGATTTCTCATGGTTACATTTTATTGGCAAGGATATTCTCTCTAAATAAAATTTTGTTGGGTTTTCTCCCATTGTGAAGAAGGGTTTCCCAGGCTAAATATTTGTGTCTTCTTGTGCTTGTTTATATTTCAGTATATGTTTATTGAATGTTAAAAGAAGATCTAAATTTCTATGGTAAATATAATACTAACTAATTTTATAAAAATCCAACATGGGATCAGAGCTGGTTACCTTCAGAACAATCTAATCACTGGAAGGAAGATCGTGAGATTTACCACATTACTATAATTTGTCGTTGCTCAATAGATAAACCTTGTCAAGATCGTTGAGAAACCTATTGGAGGACACTAAGATTAATTTTTTCATATATCAACTCACCCTAGCCTAGAGCACCTCCTGGTGGTCTTAGATTACAACTTGGTAAAAGTTGAAATTTATCGTTGCAGTTGTAGTTGCAGTTACAATTTCAATTGCCAGTCGCCAATTGTAGTTGCAGTTTCCAGTTTCTAGTTGCACAAACCTTGAGATTAGAATACAATCCAGATGGTGCTATGAACTTCTA
>ML791574.1:227902-364955 GCA_009831015.1 Picea engelmannii | reverse complement strand
GGGGGGTGAATCAGTTGTTACTGTGCTTAAATTTTTTTATGCCTATTGAAATATTATTAATGTTCTCCAAGTGATCATCAAGATTATGCAAGTCATGAACAATAGAAATAATAAACATCAATCACACATATGATATACAAAGAGGAATATATTCATGAGGAAACCCATAAAGGGAGAAAAACTCTTCTTCTTAGAATGATTGGTAGTCTTTTATGTTCTGTACATGATCTGTCTTTGAGCACCAACTCAAAATGAGGCTACAGCCTCTATTTTATAAGATGCAACTTGCTGAGAGAACCAAATCTTTGGTTTCTCTAGTACCCACTAGAAAGAAGCACCAACTCCTTGAGTGTTCCAACACCAACTGGATGGAAGCACAAACTTCCAGTAACACAAGCACCAACCTGTATAATAGAGAACAATGGTTCTCCCTTACACCACCCTACCACCCTAGTTTTTCTAGCTGCAACCAGATGGAAGTTACAACTCCCTGTGTTCAAGAACCCACTTGAAAATCTGAGGACAACAGTCCTCCCTAGCACCACCCTACCACCCTGAAATACAAAACTTTACTTACTTGCTCTGTCTCTGATATGGTCTGTTACAACTCCATGTCTCTTCTTCCTTCTTTAGCTTCTATGCTCTGTTCCGCTTCTGCATCTTTCTGCTTCTATGCTCTGCTCTTTTTCTTCCTCCACACCACACCACTCTATTCAACTTATCTTCATCATTTTATGCTCTGTGTTTCCTCTCCATTCTATACACTACGCCTCTGATCTCCACGCCAGGTAATACACCGCGTCTCCTCCTACCCACATCCATAACTATAGAAAAAACACACTCTCTTCTCTGTTCTGCATGTCTTACTCATGCTGAGTCCTCTGCCTGATCATCATTCGAACTCTTCATCTTCTCTGGTGGTTATTCTAAATCTATTCATCATCAGTGGCCGTTATCCCAAGATTCTTTGGCTTCTCTAGAAGTTATCCTAAACCTGTTCATCCCTAGTGGGCATTATCCTGAGATTCTTTGGCTTCTCTGGCAGTCACAACTCTTCATATTCTCTGGTAGTTACAGTCAGTCATTTTTGTCTTCTTTGGACTCTAAGCCCCTTCCTTCACGTGACCATCGGCGGTGACCAAAATCCTATTAAAAAGGCGCTTCCCGATCTCGGTCTAGTGAGCACTAGCTTTGTTTATCGATATGAACTTGGGTGATGATCTCATGTGACCATGCGATTTCGGGTGCATCTAAAGGTGGTTTGAATCAAAATAATTTTTTCCCCGCAATTTACCTTGAGCCTCCACGTGTCCTTTTTAAAAAAATGTGGTTTCGATTGTGGCCCGCCTTTAAATTTTTAAAGTTCGCGCATCTTCAATCCCTGTAATGTGACGAGACCGTCGATCTCATGATATTGACGGTGCTCCTGAACGGACGGTTCAGATTTGTTCTTTCGCGATTTGTGGATCAGATCTAACCTTCCTAAATCAACGACTATGATTTATTTCGTTATTTGGGCTTCAGGAGTTTCAAATATCAAACCCTTCTTTCCTCCATATGCCAATCTTTCAGAGTTGATGATCTGTGAACACCTATCCTTCTCAATCAATGACTCTGCCTCCACTTTGAGAATTTGACCTTTCAACTAGATCAACTCTTCTGCGGATCCTTTCTCAATCAATGGTTGAGATCTCCTTCATGTCTTTGAACTTCTGAAATATCAAGTTTCAAACTTTACTTCCCCTCGAAGTATGCAGATTATTGCCACGTGTCCTCTTGGATTGGACGATTGAGGCTTACTTCGGTTCTTTACCTGGAGTCCACGTGATTACGCCACATTTTTTCTGGATCAGACGACCTAGATTTAATTCGGATAATCTGACGCTTGATATCTTCTTCGGACGATCTGATGATTGCGATCTAATTTGGATGATCCGACGGTCGAGTATTTATTTCGACTTTCCGGGTCTCCGGGCTTCAGGAATTTCAAAACTCAAACTGATGCTCTAGATCAGACAGCCCAGATTCACTTCGAATGATCTGACGCTTGAGATATTCTTCGAACGATCTGATGACTATGATCTACTTCAGATGATTCGACGATTAAGAATTTATTTCGTCTTTCCGAGTCTCCGGGCTTCGGGAATTTCAAAACTCAAACTGATGCTCTGGATCAGATGGCCCAGATTCACTTTGGACAATCCGACGCTTGAGATATTCTTCAGATGATATGATGAATAATATCTACTTCGGATGATCTGACGGTCGATAATTTATTTCGGCTCTCCGGCTCTCCAAGCTTTGGGTATTTCAGTTCTCAACTTGAAATTATTGAAGTGGGATTTTTCTGAAGCGTAACCTCCTCATAATTTTAGATCCGAAATGAATGATGTTCATTTGATCAATATCTAGGATCAACAACTTGATATGTCTATGATGTAGCTTTGCCTTGGATTAAATCCAACGGCCCTCCATCTTTGCTTATCCTATCCTTCCATTTATTTCGATCCGACGCCTGACAGAAATTCGGGTGATCGAATTCTCAAACGTTTTTCCCTTATTATCCTATCCTTCCACTTATTTCAATCCAATGACTGTGAAGACTCTCGAAGCAGATCCACGATCAAGGATTTGATCCTGATCACATTTATGTACTGTGATTTTCCTTCTTAGCTTTGATCTCTACATATTGTTCACCTCTCCTCCTGATTTTATGCGTTTCCTGTTTTCCATCGTCGTTGTTGTTCTTGCCATCAATGAAAAGCACATGCTTCTTGTAAAACATGCAAACAGTATGAACTTGTATATGTTTTTCAAGTTATATTATCTAGAAAAACATGATTTTTTTTGCAGGGGATGTACAAGGGATCTTTGTCCAAACAACAATATGTAGATCCAAAGGGATCTCAAATTCAGTGCATTTAGAAAAACAATGCATCCTCCCTAGAAATTAAAGACTCCAGGTTTGAGTGTTTAAACTGATATGCCTCTAAATATGTAGTTTTTATGGAATTATTGTGATCTTATGAACATCTAGTTGCATCTTGATATATTGAAGTTATGAACTTTATGCTAACCAATTAATACTAAAGATGCACTTTTTTGCAAGCCAAGTTGATCTTCCCTCTAGGAGATATTCTTGTTTGGTTGTTTGTCCCAAGTAGGTTGTCTTGTAAATTCTATGAAGGTTACCATAGAGGCAGGTCACCAGTGATAGATTTGAGAGGGAGATATAGTGACAATTGTAGAAGGAAACATATTAGATAGTCTCTAGTTTGAGACATGAAGAATTCTAACTAGACAAGGAGTTGTATACATAACAATATTCATTCATGTACTGAAGGAGAAGAGCATGCATTTATATCTCATTAATGAGACATATCATGAGGAGGAGGTATCCTTCAGGAGGTCTAGAGGATATCACATGTAGATTGATAGTGAGAAGAAGGAGGAGATGGTGTCTTATCCCCCTCACCCTTCAACAGTTCATAGGAATCCAGTTGATCCTATTGATCTAGTTGATCCAGTAGATCCTGTTGATGTATTGCAGTAGGCTGAAAGAAGCATGCATGGACTCATCAAACCTTGTAGGAGGAAGATATACATACAACTCCCTGTGGTAATTTTAGAGATAGAAATAGACCTTAGAGATTCTCGAGCTATGTTTTAGTGATGAGCCACATCATTGATTCTGAGCCTTCCTGTTATGAGGAGGCATATAGTCAGGAGGTATGGAGAGATGCCATGATGGAGGAGTATCATTCCATCATGAAGAATGATGTGTGGAATATTGTTCTGAGACTCGAGGGGAAGTCTGTGGTGACTTCCAAGTGGATCTATAAGATCAAACATGTATCTAACGGGAGCATCGAGAAGAAAAAAGTGAGATTTGTGGTTATAATATTCTCTTAGGTAGAGGGAATAGACCATGAGGAGACATTTGCTCCTATTTCTCGGTAAAACTCCATTTATATGATCATTTCCCTTGCTTCAACCATGGGTTGGAGACTACGTCAGATGGATGTGAAAACAACCTTCCTTAATGGAGATATTCAGGAAGAGGTGTACATCGATCAACCATATGGTTTTGTGATTCATGGGAAGGATTCCCATGTGTGTAGGTTGATGGAGGCCCTATATGGACTCAAGCAAGCACCTAGAGCTTGGTATGTGAGGATTGACAGATACCTAATGCGTTTGGGCTCCAACAAGAGTGTTTATGATGCCAACCTGTACTATAAGGTTCTTAATGGTGTATCCCTGATTTTGATCTTATACATTGATGCTTTATTTCTCACCGAAGTAGAGAGCTTCATTGCTTGGTGAAAATATGAGTTGGTCTCTTAGTTTGAAATGAAGGATCTTGGAATGATGCACTATTTGTTGGGACTATAGGTGTGGTAGAGAACTGATGAGATATTCTTGAGTTAGGGGAAGTATACAGTTAAGATTCTTAGGAGATTTGGGATGTTGGACTATAAGTCCATGGCTACACCGATGGTGTTGAATCTGAATAAGTTGAGCGAGTCTTCTTCTGATTATGACTTGATTGATCCGACTACGCACATGAAACTGATTGGATCATTGATGTATATGGTTAACACCAGAACATATAGTTTCTATGTAGTGAGTGCACTTAGGAAGTTCACGAGTCAACTGATACAAATGCATTGGGTAGCTGCAAAGCATGTGTTGAGATACTTGCGAGGCACAGTTGGATATGGCATGATATCTTCTTCCACTGTTGACATGATATTGCATGGATATGTTGATTCTGATTGGGTAGGGAGCGCAGTAGATAGAAAGAGCACCTCTGGGTGTTGCTTCAATTTGGGGTCTGCCATGGTTTCCTGGCGTAGTAGGGAACACAAGTTTGTGGCTTTGAGTACCACAGAAGCTGAATATATTGCAATGTGTATGGAAGTACACAAAGCAGCGTGGCTTTGGAAGCTCCTTGCAGGATTTTTTGGGAAGATGCTGGAACCCACCATGATTCATTGCGATAATCGAAGCTATTTGAATCTCTCAAAGAATACAATATCTCATGATAGATCGAAACATGTTGAGATCAATTGTCATTACATTAGAGACATGGTGCAAAGGAAAGAAGTATTGGTGAAATACCTTCCTACAAATGAGCAGATTATAGATTTTCTCACCAAGGCCCTTTCCAAGTCAAAGTTTGAGTACTTTCGTGATAAACTTGGAGTGGTAGAGAATTCCCCTCTCGTTAAGAGGGAGTATTGATGGTTGTAGCTTCGTGAGACATTCTCTAGGTCGTAATCCTAGATGGAATGAGCTAGGTTAACCTATGATGATACTCCTCGATAGACTGATTTGAGTATGACACTTGATGGACTGATAAGTTGTAGTAGTTTGGTGCCCAACGACCCTTGGGTTGTAGCCCATGTGGTTGGGATATAGATGTACTAGGTTGGTGCCTAGTGATCCTTGGGTTGTAGCCCATGTGGTTGGGATATTATGGATTATAGCCCTTGAGGACTCATCCATATGGTTGTAGCCTATGTGATGCAATGATGATTATAGTATCACATGGTGGTTATAGCCCATGTGAGTCCACATGAGTTTGTAACCGTTGTGGACGTCTTTTGGTTGTATCCCTTGGCGTATGGATTATGATGAAACAATGTGAGGTTGTAGCCCTATTTTCCTCTAGTGGGTCAGAGCCCCTAGAAGAGATTGAGAACGTCCATATTGGTTGTATCCATGTGTGACTATGGAGATGCTACTAGTAGCATGGCTTGCATGAACATGGCGTGGTGTGAGGACCATGTCATATCCTGCGGGGCTATGTGGACTAGAGGAGAAAATCATGGAGAATACCTCCCTAGCTAAGAGGGAGTGTTGATATTCTTGGTAGCAAAGAGAGGTATTCACCTTCGGGACAAATTTTATTAGAGATGAAGATGTCAAGTAGTCAAAGGAAACTATTAAACAATTCGAAGAATCCCCATAAGAAATCAGAGGATCCCATAAGAGAAGTCATCCCCACATAATAATAATAAAGAATAAATATAATGATCCTTAAGTAATGTTGGCCCCACAAAAAAAAATACAAAGTAAAAATATAATCTCCAGAAGACAAGTCGACCCTACTTGAAGATACACCTATTCAGAAAGACACCTTCTCAATCCAGTATAAATAAAGGTGACACCTTCCTCATTTTTCACACACGTTCACTTATCCATAGCAAAATTCTAGTGGAGAGCAGTAGTAATAACTACTTTCCAACAAATTAGGAAGAATGGCACAAGCCTAGTAGCAATTGCAGTGCATAAGGAAGAAGGGTACATGTTGGCTAGGATTTAGTCATAACCTTCAATAGGGTTTATCTCTATTGTCTTGGTGGTGCACTGCTGGAGGCCATATACTCTAATGCTATGGCTAGGGTTTGCTACAATATATTGCTGGATTATATCTTATGAATATAAGTACATATTGGTGGGATTATTCTTTGTTGGTTTTTTCTAGTGGATAGAGCTTTCTCATGGTTACATTGTATTGGCAAGGATATTCTCTCTAAAGAAATGTTTGTTGGGTTTTCTCCCCTTGTGAAGAAGGGTTTCTCAAGATAAATATTTTTGTCTTATTGTGCTTGTTTATATTTTAGTATATGTTTATTGAATGTTAAAAGAAGGTCTAAATTTCTATGGTAAATCTAATGCTAACTAATTTTATAAAAATCGAACACATGAAGCCCTACAATAATCTACACAACATATTGCAAAGAGAAACTGCTAGAAGCAGTCGCCCTTATTCCAAAGGGGAAGAGAAAGAACAAAGAAGAAAAGAAAAGATCATAAGAGTGAAGATAGGGGGAGTGCATGAAGACATAGAGAGATTGTTCAGAGAAGGTATAATGATAGGGGGAGTTACCCTTTTATCAAAGGAGGATAAATAAAAAGATCGAAATATAAATAAAATAAGCATAAAGACATGGGGAGCAACCCCAAGGGGAGATACCCTTTTCCATTAATGTCAAAGGGGGAGAGAGAAACACAAGGAGATAAAATCATGAGCATTGGTCACAGGTGGAGTATGAGTGTTGACATCAATGCCAAAGGGGGAGATTGTTGGAAAGTTAGTTGTCATTGATGTAAAATCTTGATGAAATCTAGAAACATTGATTTCAAACCTAGTCAACCCTAGAAGAAGCCCTGGAAATATGGCTAAGTGGTTAAGTGGTTGAGAAGCCCGATAGGTGTGGTCATGAAGCCCAAAGTTGTTTGAGGAATAAGGAAATAAAGGATAGTGTAAATGCATGTAACAATTTCATAGATGGATATTCCCCATTATGTTGTTTCCAACAGTAGGTGGTACGTCACGTGGTTCCTCACAGTTGAGGATATATGCTCACTTGAATATGGAAGCCCCAAAGTATGGTTACAAAGCCCTAAATAATTGTAACACGAAGTGACAAGTCAACCCAAAATTAATTAAAAGAAGAACATTTGTTGCAAACAAGAAGTTTCAAGTCAACCCCATTGCAAAAAATATTAAAATAAATATTAAGGATGTTGTTGGTAAAGTCGGCCTCAATGGAATAATTATTAAAAATTAAATTGAATTTTATTTGGGTCAAGTCGACCCTAAGATGAGGGTTCCATATCTAGTATAAATAAGGAAACTAGGATTTCATTTGTTACATTGACTCAAGTTATTTTTATCTGAGGTAGCCAAGGAGATCTGAGGCAAATTTCAAATGGAATCTGAAGTGAATAAGGGAAAAATTCCAAGGAATGATGAAGTCTTGTGATGATGTGTTCTAAGGAATGTTATTTAAATGTCATCTCACCATTTTCACTATAACTTCTTTTATAGAATTATTCAGATAGAAAATATTGGAGGATGTCGAGAAGACATATCAAGGTACCCTTGGTAAACATTTCAGCATCTGGATCATTTTACTTTTGGATATACACTCAGTGGAAGATAACATTTTTTACTATTCCTAAAACTAGTCTCAAACATGTGTTCCCGGTAAAATAGTCATAACTTATTCATAGAGGGTCCAATTTTGTGAGACAAATTTCAATGGAACGAAAAATGTCTGCATTATATTCTACGCAATTTTCTGAGTGAGATATCAAATAGTGGGCATGTGGCATGCTATACAAGTTATCTCTCTAGAATAGGCTAGAATTTAAAAAGGTCTACCATTTTTTCTATAACTTATGTTCTGAGAAGTTTCAGACCCTAAATGTTTGAGGAGATGGAAGAAATATCTCAGAGTATCCATGGTTAAAATTTCATACCTTTATTCATTACAGGTATGGATTTATGTTTTTTGAAATTTAGGGTTTGTGACTAATCCAAAACTAGTCCCGCGAGACTGAGGTAAAGTTTGATGAAGATGCTATTATCTTGTTTCTGAAGTTGAGGAAGAGCTACATGTATGTAATTTTATCTATGAGGTATGATAAAGGATGAGAGGTATTATTTACATGTGTTATTGAGGTTTATGTTTAGGGTACATTCTTGACGCATATCTTGATGATGATGGTACATGATATGGTACACCTTTGTAATGATATGATACATTTTTAGTAGTATATCTTGGCTATCTTGGTATCTAGTTTGATACATGTCATGGTGATGTTATCTCATACTTGAGGCACATATTATGGTACTTAGTTTAGGCACATCATTGATGATATCTTATGGTACATGGTGTATAGAATGATAGAGACATATCATGAGTGATATGGTATATGCTTGATGCAAATCTTGGTGATTTTATGGTACATGCTTGGTGATATAGTACATGTTGAGATACATCTTGGTGATGTTATGGTTCATGAGTTGATGCATGATATGGTAAATTTCTAGAGGCACTTCTTGGTGATGTTGGTACATGGTATGGTACAGGTTTTGGTACATGGTATGGTACATGTTTGGTACATGGTTTATACATGATATGGTCAATGAGATTTCTGTGGTGAGGGTTTTCAGTCAAGTTCAGAAAAACCACAGTTTTGCTGATGGATTGTCGACGTTTCAAATCCATATCAGGATCCATCTTCAGGAAAAGAAGTCTGGGTTATGATTTAAGAGAGATGCTTCATATAAATGCTAAATGGAGAGAGGAGAGCTTAAATGTCGGCTAGGAAGAACCCTGATTCTACATTAATTAATTAAGTTTATTTATAATTTTTTATTTTCGTTTATTCAATTATTATTTTATAATTTGATCTTAGGTTTTTATTTTATTTGAAATTTTCAATTCATTTGAAATTTTAAATTAATAAAAAAAAAGCAGACACTAGCATCAACGCATATACCAACAACACAGACACCAACATCAACGCAGATACCAACAACGCAGACACCAACAACGTAGATTCCAACATCATAGACACCAACATCGTAGATTCCAATAGCACGGACACCAACAACATAGATTCCAATAGCGCGGACACCAACAACATAGATACCAACAACGTAGACACCAACAACGTAGATTCCAATAATACGGACACCCGCAACAAGAAAGTGGTAAATCTGTCGTCGTATGAACCTATAGAAGCCGAGCTTAGCGTTTTAAGGAAAGGTTTGAAATTTTTCATCTCCCCAAGATCCATCCCAATCAACAACATCATTTTCTATATTGATAATAATATTCAAACCCTAATGGACGATGACAAAAACTAGGTAAGAAAAGACTACTCCCTCATTCTTAGAAAGGAGAAACCTCCAATAAGCAATATCAGCAAGGAAGAGTGTGCAACTCTAAAAAACCTCGTAAATAATGAAAAATTAGTCATTCTTAGAGCCAATAAAGTGGCGCAACAGTTCTTTTAGACCAAAATGATTACAACACGAAAATGACTGAACACCTCTCCCAAAGTGGAAGTTACAGAAAAATCCCCAACAACCCCATTAAAAAGATGATAAAATATGTTAAGAAAGCCATCAATGACTCCAATATAGATGAAAGAACCAAGAAATGTCTGAACCCCAAAAACGAGATCACTCCTAGGATTTATAGCCTACAGAAAATTCACAACAAAGATGCTCCTCTCAGACACATAGTGAATACCATAGGCTCACCAACCTATGAACTAGATAAACATGTAGCCAAGATACTTAGCCCCCTATTAGGCCATACCGACTCCTTCATAAAAGACTCCAATGAATTTATCAAAATCATTGAAAAAGAAAAATTGAAGCCTGAAGACACTCTCATAAGATTTGACGTAGTTTCCCTTTTCACAAAACCCCCCTAGATGAAGCTATCCAAGTGGTAAAGGAAGTAATTGAACCTGAAATAGTGAAACTATCCGAGGTTTGTCTTCACTCCACATTCTTCAGTTACCAAGGGGAATTTTATGAACAAACTAGTGGGGTAGCAATGAGATCTCCATTATCCCCAATCGTTGCCAATCTCTTTATGGGAAACTTTGAAAAGAGAGCCCTAGATTCCTACCCTCTAAAACCAACAAGGTGGAAAAGGTTTGTCGATGACACCAATGTTCTCTAGCCCCATGGGAACGAAGAACTTGATAAAGTCTTCCAACACCTAAACAATATCTCAAATGACATAAAATTCACAATCGAACTTGAGGAAAATGATAGCATCCCTTTTCTAGATGTTCTAATTAATAGGAAACACGATGGAAGCTTAGGGCACACCATTTATAGGAAGAATACCCACACATAGAAATATCTACATGCAAACTCCCATCACCACCCCAACTAGAAACTAGGAGTCCTTAAAACCCTAGCCACGAGAGCCATAAGAATCTTTGACAAGGAACACTTTGAAAAATAAAAATATCGCCTCTCCAACATTTTTAGAAAGATTGGATGTAATAATAAAGACATTAAAAACAAAATCAATAAATCCAAAGAGAAAATGAACATAACACCCAAACCCCCTGATAACCAAACCCCTAAAAACACTTCTTACCTCCCTTTCATCCAAGGAGTAACAGACAAAATCGCTAGATTCCTAAGAAAAAAAAAGATTAAGACCTCCTTCAAACCACATGAAACCATCAAACAAAATATGTGATCCATCAAAGATAAACTTGATCTGCACAAATGCAAAGGAATTTACAAGATTGAATTCTCATGTGGTAAATACTACATTGGTGAAACCAGGAGCTCCTTTCAAATTAGAATTAAAGAACATGGAGCCGACATAAAGAATGAGCGAATTCGTACCTCAGCCTTAGCAGAACACTCCCTGAAAACAAAACACCATGTACAGCTTGAAGAGACAAAAATTCTGGCAAAAGAGGATCACCTATTTAAACGTCGCATTAGGGAAGCGATTGAAATTCAATGAAATCCAAGCAACCTTAATAGAGATAATGGCCTAGAACTTAATGAAATCTGGCTCCCCTTAATAAAAATGAATAATAATTAAAGCAATCAACTTTAGGAAAACCCTACTTTTAAATTTAAAAACAAATTTAATTCAATAAATATTAAAATATAAAGTTTTTCTAACACATGATTAATCATTACTTAAATACTAAAACACTTAAACCCATTAATTTAATCCTCAAACAATCTAGATATTTATAAATAGAAAATTTTAATAAAAATAATTGAAAGACAACATTAGAATACTCTCATTAAAAATAAAAAATAAAAAATAAAAAATAAAAGATTTTTAAATAAAAAACAACATTAAAAATTTAAAATGAATTGAAAATTTCAAATAAAATCAAAACCTAAGAAAAAATTATAACTTGACATGATATGGTACAGGTTGTGGTACATGGTTGATGTACATGGCATGGTACAAGTTCTGGTACATGGTTGATGTACATGGTATGGTGATGGGTTTGGTATCCATATGAGTCGATTTGGTTATAATTGGTTGATGATGATATATCAGTGACAATGATAGTGACAGTGACAGGGAATGTGACAGGTTGAATGATTGGGTGATCATCAGGTACACGTTGATGTGACAAAGTGACAATGATTGTTCATGTGATAGTGATAGTGACATGATGGTTAATGAAATTGGTAGTTACAGGTTGATAAGTAGTAGTGATAGTTGAGTCTACACTTATATTTCAGGGCAACAGGACGAGGCAAGGAAAGGGGGTTGTAGCTTCCTTTCGGTTGGTGTCGGAGAAATCAAGGAGTTGGATCTTCCTTCAGGTTGGAGCCTATAAATTAGGGGTTCTTAGCCTCCTTTTGGTTGGATCCAAATAACAGAGGGAGTTGGATATTCCTTCATGTTCGAGACTATAAACTAGCAGGTTGGAGGCTATAAACTAGGAGGTTGGATCCTCCTTCTAGTTGTAGCTAGAGAATTCAGGGAGTTGTAGTTTCATTTAGGTTGGAGCCTATAAATAGGGGGTTGGAGTCTCCTTCCAGTTGGTGCTGGATAATTTGGAAGTTGGTGCTTCCTATGAATGTATTCTTGATATATATAATAAAGTATTCCATGGTTTTCTTCCATTTGGGTTTCCACGTAAATTATGGTGTATTGTGTATCTATGGTTGTTTATTATGCATTGATGAATGATATTGTTTATGATGCAATGATATACTGAATGCATAAGTGATAAACTATTGAATATTTTTGATAAAGTTGAAGTTTATATATATTGTGATTGAAAGTGGTAAAAAGTGCTCATATTGATTCACCCCCCCTCTTAGTATTCCAACATCTGTATGTGCCAACTCCTATATTTTCATCAATTTGATAAGGATAACCATAAGTTATGAAATTTGTATGTTTTCGTTTGGGTTTGTTGACTCTATCCCATTTCAGAACCAGATCTCCTACCTCAAAATTCTTATCACTAGCCTTATATTTATCAAACCATATTTTCATGATTTGCTTCCAAGTTTAAATTTTTTATTTGTCCTTCTCCCTCTCTTCCTCCAACATAACTAATGTATTAATTTTATTCTATAGGACAAAAGAGGCCTAATCTATTGAATCCTAGGACAACTATAAGGGTGGTAAGAAACTATTGGTTGGAATAATCGATTCTTTTCCATACACTAAATGATAAGGAGAGGTGCTCAATTCCTTCTTAGTAGTAACTCTATCATCCTAGAGGGCATTGGGAAAAGCATTGTTCCAATTTTGATGATTCTCCATTATATTATTTTTTGAAATATGAACAAGGTTTTTATTGGTTGATTAAGCTACTCCATTATCTTATGGATAATAGTTAGATGAATACCTTAGAATGATTCCCTTATCCAATGAGAATTTATACAATAAAGATGAAGAAAAATAAGTATCCTTATCAAACACAATAACATAAGGAACCTCAAACCTAGTGATTAAATGTTGTTCCAAAAATTAAATGACTACCTTTCCATTTACTTGTGTCAAAGGGACAAATTTAACCCATTGGGTAAAGTAATCCATCACGATTAATATATACTTGATTTGTTTTGACAAATGGGGATTTGTCTCTCATATGATGTCAATGCCCCACTACTTGAATGGTCTATTAATTGTAATGGTTGTAGTGGTATTGATGATTTATTTTCTCTTTCGGTGATCAACTAACAAGTTTTACATTTCCTTACATAAGCATGAGCATATTGAAAGAGAGCAGGCCAATAATATCCAACTCTCAATATTTTGTGAGCTATAGTTTTTCTAGGAAAACAACCTCTAGCTGGCCAATCATAGAGATGCTTCATTAAGTTTTCAACATCTTCCTTTTTCAGAGATCTTAGCAATACTGCGTCATAGTTCTTCTAGAAAAGGATGGAAATAATTAGTTTGTATTGAGAATATTTTAGTCATAAATACATTCTATTTTGAATTCATGTGGCTTGGGAATGTCCAATGGTGTAGGAAATGTGTCATACAGGTATACCATGAATCTATAGTAGATGGAATATAAAGGGTTTCATTAGTATAAACAAAAAACTCATTTTCCCACCCCTCTTCTTCCTTCATTACAACATGTTGTGACTCTATAGCTAGCTTACATAACCCCTACCCTCGTATAATATGGGTAGGTTTTTTTTCAAGATCAAATTCCCGGATGGATATTATCTAATTTCCTCTATGTTCCCCTAATTCCTATTGAGTAAATAATGATCAAACAATGGGGTGAGGTACTATAAATTTCGTATGATTCTTGAGTATATAAGACCTAAAGTGTCTAATGGCCTTATAGACAATAGATTCTTTCTTATCTATATAGGGTAGTTGAGCTCATCTCCTCGCAAGTTTTTGCTCATAAAATAGATGGGTGCTTCATTTCCTTTGGATTTCTTATGTGTTAGCATTGTTGTAAGGGAATGATTAGAAGCAAAATTGTAAAGAAGGAAGTCACGATTAAAATATAGACTAGTAAAATAGGAACATTAGATATAACAATGTTTGTTTTCTTGAATGAATATTTTTCTCCTCCTTATTTCATTTGAAATTTGCATCTTTCTTGATCATTTTTTCCAGGGGATTAATGGTTTCAACAAAATTAGGGATTAATTTCCATACAAAGTTGATCTTCCCAAAGACAGATTGCATTTATTTCTTATTGTGTAGAAAGGGTAGTTGGGATATGACCTTCACATGATCAGGATCTATAGTTATGCCTTATTTAGCAATGATATTCCCAAGTAACATTTATTTAGTGATTGCAAATATACCATTTTTCAGATTTAAAGAAATTCCATACTTCCTACATCTTTCCAAGACCTGAGTCAAATGGGTAAGATGACTAGCTCCGTCTTTTGAATAGATAGTCATTTCATCAAAGTAAACACTAATGTTGCAATTGATGAGACCTTGGAAAGAAACATACATTTCTCTTTGAAAAGTGGCTCCAACATCAATTAATCCAAAATACATTCTCTTGTAGGAAAAAGTACCCCATTTGGTACAAAATGTGGTTTTAAGCCTATCTTCTTTAGCTATGAATAATCGATTGTATGATCCGAATTTATGAGTGGAATGAAATGAAAACATAGATATATAATACTAACAAAGAGACACAATGAATAATAACATAGATACAATAAAAATTGACTTTGATTAAATAAGGAATATGTTGAAACTGTAAAATGCAGACTGAAACAAGCTTTCTAGAATGGTGACAACTTGTCTATGAGAAGAGATGTGACGGCTATGCTCATTCGCAAGAATATGAGTAAAATGAGGCTCTAGAAGCCTTTTAGATCAAACATGAATTCCAAAACCCTATACATCCAAAAACCTAACCCTAAGAGATGAAGCGTCGAAAGTCATGTGGGCCCCGTTGGGGTAAGTTGGTATACCAACTTCCTGGGGTCATAACTTTTGCATAAGATCTTTTTTTTAGGTGCACGACATCTCGTTGGAAAGGTATATCCAAGGAATACACATTATGACATAACAATATAACTTTGTTTATAGAGTGACTGTGGCAGACCAGAAAAATGTTGTTTAGGGCCTCAAAATGGCCTCGAAAGTTTGGGACCTGAAAAGCTAGAGAACAATTGCCAAGATGAAAATTGAAACTGCCAAGATGAAATATGTGTGTGAGCGACTTGGAATAAGTGGGTGGCCATAGATATCCACCTGCATCAATCCTACCCCCTTAGTAAGTAATGGTCTCCATTGCATTGAGTTCCCCCATAAGATGAGGAAATCTCTACTGAATTTGGCCCTGGGTGAGCCACTTTCCTTGGTGCAGGAGATGCCCCTCTTTGACAACACGATAAAGATGAAACTTCTATTGGTGAGGTCCCTTGACCTATGTGTCCATGATCTGATCAGTGGATGATTTTTCCATGCATTTAGGGTTGATCTCTATCAGTGTCAATTTTTCTACTACCATTGACGTGTCCAATAATGGTGGAAAGTTTGGCCGAAGGAGTTCCACATTAAACATTGGTTGAAATACAAAGAAGGGGGGAATGTTGATCTCAAAAGCATTGTCACCCACAAACTTGGTGATGGTATAAGGTCCACAACGAAGTGGAAGAATCTCCCGATGGGGTCTTGTAAGGCATTCTTTCTACAAGTTCAACCAAACTTTATCTCCCACCTGAAACTTATATGGAACCTGGTGTTGATCATGGCACTACTTATACTTGGAATTGGACTTCTGCAAAATATCCAGAACTTGTTGGAAAATGTGTTAGATTTGTTCAATGAACCAGGTGACTTTGTTGGCTTTGGTTTGTGCATGGGACAATTTTTCTTGTGTGGATGCAAGGCATAGTGCAACATCCATGGGACCCAATGGTTGGAATCCCAGCCCCACCTAAAAGGGGTTGTGGATGGTTGAGCTATGGATGGATCTATTTTAATTATGTTGAACATAGGAAAGACTCTCATCCCATGTGTGTAGATTCTTTGAATTGTACATGTGTAAAATATGCATGATCATCCTGTTGACAACCTTAGTTTGGCCATCTGTTTGAGGGTGGAAGGACGTGGATTTGGTGATATTGGTGTCCAGCCATGACTAGAGGCTCAACCAGAATTTTTTGAGGAAGCAACTGTCTCGATCAAAGATGATGGTTTTTGGTATCCCAAAATGCACCCACACTCATTCGAAGAAGATCTTGGTAGTGGCCTCTACTGTGATGCTCTTCTTGCAGGCGACCAAAACCTCCATCTTGGAAAATAGATCAACAACCACGAAAACACAGTCATTTCCCTGCTTGGTTGAAGGAAGGCCCGACATGTAGTCTATCGAGATGGATTCCCAGGGCTTGTCAGGAGTAGGTAGAGGGGTGTACATGCCTTGTTTCTTAATGGATGATTTGGCAATGGTGCAGGCCATGCAGGACCAGATATACTTGTTGACGTCCTGTCAGACTTTTGACCAATATAAATGTTGTTGCAACACTGCCACTGTCTTCTCTACTCTGAAGTGTCCTGCCACCTGACTGTAGTGAGCTTCCAAAATCAGCTTCGCTATCTCTCTTGATGGAACATAAATATGGGTTATATGGCACAACAACTTGTCTTGCAGATGAAAATCATTAACAACTAACATCTGGTAGGTAGTGGTGAAGTAAGGATCTCTCTCATAGAGTTGGGGGCCATCCGGAGGTCTCATATCCGCAGGAGTGTAGCACCGTGGTTAGTGCAGAAACTGGAGGTTTCCTGAGGTAGTCAGTGACACGGTTGGTGCTCCTTCTCTTATACTTTTTGTTGATATGGAAGTGCTGCAATTATGTGGACCACTTATGATGGTAGTCATTATGGAATTTTCCTTGTGCCTGCATGAATTACAAAGGCTTATGATCAATGTGGATGAATGTCTCCTTCCCGAGAATCTAATTCCTCCACTTTCGAAAGAATAGTACGATATAGTACATTTATTTTTCCTAAGTGGGGTGCTTATGGACAATATATGATAATGTCTCACTATGATAGGCCACAGGATTTCCATGATGAGTGAGAAACATAGTATGAATCATTTGTGTCAATCTCAAATGGTTGCTGCAAATAAGGTAATTAGAGTACCGGAGTTGAGCACAAATGTTGCTTCAAATCATCAAATTTTTTCTATTGCAACTAGCCCCACATGAATTTTTCCTTGCCACCACCCCTGGTCACTTGGATAGGGGCCCATGCAATGTGGGAGAATCCCAACATGAACCTGCGATAAAAATTGGCAAGGAATAAGAAGCTCTAGAGCTCACTGAGTGTGGATGGGGCTGGCCAATCATGGATTACCTGGATTTTGGCTGGATCAACATGCACCCCATTCACATCCACAATGTAGCCTAGGTACTGGACCTTGTTCATGCCAAAGGAGCATTTTTCCAAATTTGCATATATCTTATGCTGTCGTAGAGTGTGTATAACCTGCTAAATGTCTTGCAAGTGTTCCATCCAATTCTAGTTGAAGATGAGGACGTCATCCAAATACACTACCAAAAAATAATTAGTGAAAGGACACAATATATCATCCATCATCCTCACGAAATTTTCTGGGGAATTTGTCAATCCAAAGGGCATGAAAAACCATTCGAAAATACCTTCTTTGGAATTGAAGGCAATCTTTCATACATCAGTCTTCTCTATTGGGACCTGGTGGTATCTGGACTTCAAATCAATCTTATTGAAGTATTTTCCCCCCTTGAGCTGGTCAAGGAGATCATCAATTCAAGGAATTGGGTACCAGTTCTTGAGTGTGATTTTATTTAGGGCCCCGTAATCAATGCAGAGTCGCCATGACCTATCTTTCTTCTACATAAGCATGATTGGGCTTCCACAAGGTGATGATATTGGGTGGATTTGCCCCTTTTTGAGAAGCTCTTGGATCTGGTGCTTGATTTCCTCATTTTGTGATAGAGGGTAGCAATAGATTAGACCATTAGGTAGCGATGTGTCTCAGGTCATATTGATTGAGTGCTCGAACTAATAGTGCATAGGTACCCCATTGGATGAGGAGAAGATGTATTTGTATTCTTCCACGACCTTATCTACTTTATTTTGATGCATGGAGAGAGTTTCTTCAGAGGCCATGGATGTGGCTACAACCTTTCACTCACTCTGAGCGTGAATCATGAAGAAGAAAAAATTCCCATTCTGAGAGATGACCTTCCTGCATTGCATGGTAGAGATCAAGGAAATGGCATTAGATGGGACTACCTCTGGTATCCTATGTAATTTCCTGTCCAAATTAATAATAACAATATGAGGCATAGACTCTTATACAACATGACATTTCCATAAATAAGTTTGGCCCAAAAGAACATCAGAAAATTCAATGGGGACAACACCACACAATACCTCATCTTTGAAGGGATTTATGTTGTAGGCCATGCGACACTGTTGGTTGATGTGGAGAATGCTCCCTTGGCGGAGCCATATGATGGTGTATGATTGTGGGTGTGGTGATGTCGACAAAGCCAACAACTTGATGAACTCTATTGAGATGAGGTTATTCTGGCTACCTCTATCAATGATGAAGTGCAATAGAGTACCCTTCACCCACATCTGTGAATGAAAGAGGTTCTCACCTTCCTCTGGTTCATCAGGTTCATCGGGATGGACCTTGGTAGTGGTAGCAAAGGTGGCACTGGATTCTGCATCAATGATCTGTCTCCCTTTTTCTGGTTCTGAATCAGAGTCAGAGATTGCATCTAATCCATATGTTTTAAACTCAACCACCAATGAATTATTTGAGCGGCATTCAACAGTGTTGTTCCATGGGATCTTATGGAACTAGCACCATTTCCTAGTGTCTTTCTTTTTCTTCTCGTTGTCCTTTTTTATTTACGGTTTGGACTGGTTGTCACGAGGCTTCCCATCCTTTCTCTTCCCTTTGTTCTGTGGGTTGGGGCCACCTTTTCCCTGCTTCTACTGTGAGGGGTTAGCAGACCCAAACTGTTGCTTCTTCTATTTAAACTTCTGCTCGATTTTAACAACATATCGATAGGTCGCACCCAAGGATGAAATGTATTAAAACTCCATTTTTTTTTGGATGTATCTATGCAGATCATCATCATACTTGAGAACCATATGTCACTCAGAGTCTTTGATACCCAACTTGGTGCGCAAGGCATGGAATACATTGGTGAACTCTGGTACAGTTTGGTCCCTTTCCTGTCATAGTGTGGTCCATCTTGTATATAATTTGTCATAACTTCCAACATGGTAGTATGGTTCCTTAATAAAATCCCTAAAGGAACCCCAAGTGGGTGAAACTACAAATAATGTATATCCCTATGTTTCCTTTTTCTCACAGAAAGTCTCCCACCAATATTTGACATGCAGGACAACCTTGAGGAGCGCAAATGTAATCGTTTCTCTATCGAAAAAGTTGTGGACATAAAAATACCCTTCTAGGAGGTTTAACCATTTATATACAACATATGCATCTATTTGAACTTCAAATATAGTAATATAAAAATTGACATATACCTTGAAGGGGGTGGCACCTCTGCTTGAGGTAGATGCATCGCTTGTCGGCAGTCATCAAATGATTTGTGCAAAGTTGTCCATCATCTCATTCCTCTATCACTTAAGGGATTCCTCAAGAATTTTTTTGAAAGTTTCTCCTATCCCGTATGCTTTATTTTCTCATGCCATGGAAGGTTTCTTGGGTGTGAAAGAGAATTTTTCCTCAAGATAAACAAGCTCGAGACCCAACTCTCTATACCTTGACCTCGTCGGGGACATGCACTCAAAATGACAAGGAGAAGACCGCTCTGATACCACTGATCCATATTTATGCGAGGAATGAAATGAAAACATAGATCTATAATACTGACATAGAGACACAGTGAATAATAATAGAGATACAATAAAACTTGACTTCTATTAAATAAGAAATATGTTGAAACTGTAAAATGCAGACTGAAACAAGCTTACTAGAATGGTGGTAGCTTATCTTTGAGAAGAGATGTGACAACTACATTCATTCGCAAGAATATGAGTAAAATGAGGATACAGAGGCATTTTACATCAAACATGAATGCTCAAACCCTAGACATACAAAAACCTAACACTAGGAGATGAAGCTCCAAAATTCATGTGGGCCCTGTTGAGGTAAGTTGGTACATCAACTTCCCGGGGTCATAACTTTAGCATACAATCTCTGTTTTAGGCGCACAGTATCCCATTGGAAAGGTATATCTAAGGACTACACATTATGCCATCATGCTCTAACTTCATCTATAGTTTGATTGTGGTGGGCCCAAAAAATGTTTTTTAGGGCCTCAAAACGACCCCGAAAGTTTAGGACCCGAAAAGCTAGAAGAAAACTGCCAAGATGAAAACTGAAACTGCCAAGATGAAATATGTATGTAATCCAGTTGGAATAGGTGGGTGGTCACTAATATCCACCTAGATCATTGTATCCTAATAAATAATCAAGTAATGAGAACATTTTAGATCCTTATGCAAGTTGGAATATTTGTTCCATAGGTGGCACTATATAGTTTTCCTTCTCGGAAGCCTTGCTCAAGTTCCATAAGTCAACATAGAGATGAATTTCACTAGTTTTATTCCTAGCTGGTACTATATTGTCCACCCAAGTATAATTCTATAATTGAAAAATAATTTTTGCATATAGGAGTTTCTTCAACTCTTTCTAAACTTGGGGCTCAAGGAATGATGCATCCTACAGAGATTCTATTGGAATGGCCCGACATCCTTCTTTATAGGGATAGTATTCTGGATGATTCACATGTTGTAGGTATTAAGTTCATTGAAAGACCACACAAAAACATCCAAATATGTTTTAAACAATTCAATATATGCTATAGTCTCCTTTTCATAACATCCTCTACCAAGATTAGCATTTTTTGGATTTTCTGCAGTTCCTAGATTGATGACTTCATGACCTAGACTAGAATTGTTGATTTTATGATTTAATGATCCTTTAAATTGATTTATAATTCAATTTTTTTATTCCATATTAACAGTACCCGTGGGCTAGTGTGTGGTTTTGTTTCGGTTGATTTCTCTCTATCCTCTTCCAAAGTTGATTGAAACTCATCATTATCAATAACTAAATCCCTGAAATTCTCCTCATTGGTGAGAAACTCCAAGATCCATTCATCACCCTCAAATAATTTCCAATTAGTAATGTTATATGGGATAGAGGGCATATATATATTCAATTGAAAACCTATTTTCTTCAAAAATTTCTAATGGAGTGATCTTAGAAGCAATAGTAGTTAATGAATATGCTACCGGGTTTTTAGAATGTGTGATGATAGAAATATTAAAAAGAATTAAAATTATCAATCAACCTATGAAATTTCTTTTGGTAATTCTTAAGATGTGGTTAATTGTAGTGTATTGTATTTTTAATTTATCTAACTATAATCTCAGAATATCCGAACACTTTGATTTTTTCAATTTTTAGATCCATGGTTTTTTTAAGACCTTGTACATGTGCCTCATATTTTGTACTATTATTAGTACAATCAAATTCTCGTCTACAAGAAAAAAAATTACATTTACCCCTTGGGTAAATCAACAAATAACCAACCCGAACTCTCTCTTGAGATTCATAATCATTGAAAAATAGAGTCCATCTATCGGGGTATATTTAAAATCTATTTTATTTCTATTCATTGAATTAGAATTATCGGAGGACTTAGAATTTACATAATTTACAAAATTGGTATTATTTCTTGTCTCATGAAAATTATCTTCTTGTAAATTCAATTCATATCGTTGTGTTTCATGCACATTAAAACTTCATCCACAAAGCTACCAAAATCAAAGTTCAAAGCATAACCAAGGATTGGAAATTATGAAGATGAAGGTTCATTTGTTTCCTCAAGATCAATAATAGTGTGCTTCATATATATTTCTCTGTCAATTCTGATCTCATTTGGTTGTCCATTCCATGGAAGCAAGATGTGTGACCAATCTATTGCAAAATAACCCTGTAATTTCTAAGACCAATCTCTACCAAGGAAGAGACCATATGATTTGGTTATATCTACCACAACAATGTTTATAACCTAGTGAACCTTAGGGTTGGATGCTACTGTGATGAGAACATATTCCATCTCACCAATTACTATAACCTCTGACTTGTCAGGATGAATGATGCGTGTTGAACATTTTTTCGGGGTAGCATTCAAATTTTTGCACACAAAATATGTCATCACATTAAGGGAAGCACCCAAATATACTAGACAATTATGCACATTTTGATTGAATATCTCAATTTTCGGTAAGAAAGGAGGAGTCAAAGACTTATACTTTTTTCCTCTAAGAACATAATCGATTGTTTCCTTTTGCATGTTAATACTTATTGTTTTATTAGCATTTTTTACAACAATTAAAGGTTGTACCTCTTCATCTTTCAAAGAATTCAACAACAACTTTCGTTGATGTGAAATCTTACACACGTCAAGTATAAAAATATTTTGTTTGATTTTCTTAAAATCTTCGATAATGTTGTATTGCATGGACTCTGAATAACTAGCTAAATGATTCATATCAGAGATCACAAAGGAAAGTTTAATAGTGGGATTGATAGCCCATGTTTTTATTTGGAGTTTGGGACACAATTGGTTGTTGATGAGGTACGAGTCCCTTACTCTTAGTTTGAACCGCTAATCCTTCTTCCACCACTTCATCATATTCAACCAAATTCAAACCAGGAAACATATCCCTCGAGACCATGCCTATCTGAATGGGATGTTCTGGAGATTCTTCCAAGTATCCCTCTAATTGTTCATTGGATTCTTTTTCTTGTGCACAACCATCTAAAAATATGTTTGTCACCAAGTTCATTGCATTTATCCATTTTGGATAGGATTTCTTGGAATGATTATCCTGATGATAATTTCTAGTAGTTATTTGTGGCCATTCCTTCTAAATTAATTTTTTAATTTTCAGGTGGTGGTTCAATGGCTTTAGGAGGGATATCCATTCAAAATAAAGGCATGCATGGTTTTTGATTGGAAGTTCCTTTTCTAGAACTTCACTTCATATCTATTATTTCATTGGATAATTGGTTTCTCATTCTTTGCATGTTTTCCATATCCATAGAATCATTTTCTATACCCCCTGTGGGTTTCTTTGATCAAGGCCAAGGTAAAATATGACCATTTTTGGGTGGTGTAACCTCTTTCTTCCCTAATTTTGTCTTTTTTTCTTTGCATCCTTTCATTTTGAATTAAAATTTATTGGCTTCCTCAAAAGTTAATGCTAGGGTATTGTTTTCTTCTTGTTGGGCTACGATTTCCATTAGAACAAAACCCACAGGCGTTAGTCTCTGCCACAATAACCAGAGTTAGGATCCACGAGAGGGGGTCAAGCCATGTCACAAAACTCACAGGAAGTGTTGAACCCAATGTCCAACAATATCCCCCCCAACGGGTGTCGGACGAGTTTCGAACTTGAGACCTGCTTCTCTGATACCATTTGTTGGACTACGATTTCTGTTATACCAAAACCTACATGCATTAGTCTCTACCACAATCGCCAAAGTTAGGATCCACAAGAGAGGGTTAACCGATGCCACAGAACTCGTGGGAAGCATTAAACCCAATGTCCAACACTTCTCATTTAACAAACATTGAAATTGTTGTAGGTAATGCATTAGCATAAACTTTGATTTGAAGTTTTGGTGAAGGCACAATACAATATTTAAAATTGTTTAGGAATGTGGTGAAAATTTGATTGAAATATTTGATCTTGTATTTAGGACTCATGACTAACGTGAAAAATTCACCCATTAAAGCACCAATGGTCATTTCCTCCATGAATTTATCTAAAAATATTTTATGAAAATCACCCCAATTTGTAATTGATCCAATATGCAAATTAAAATACCAAAGAAGCGATGTTTTCAAAAGTATATGGAAAAATTATACAAAACACATCTTCATGTTACATATTCATCAGTTTGATGGATAAAACGAATTTCATAATGTGATCTTCTAGAAGTATAGACATTTTAGGATCATAATTATGAAGTAAATGATCCAAATGCTTAGGTAGGTTGTGTAGTTGACTAAGAAGAGACAAATCATCTCATGCCAACTAGGGTTGATTCTAATTGTTGACCATATTTGAATGATTTGAACGATCAAAATCTGAGTCTGATCCTTTTGAGTGGTTTGGATCAAAATCAAACTCGAAGGTTTGTCAGAGTGCTCACTTTATATCGATGAAGTAGAAGGGTTAATTGGTGTTGGAGTAATCAAGCCAAAGGTTTAGTAATTTCTTTCAAGGATAATTCTACCAAGTCTTTTATAGTGTGAACCAAAGTAGGATTTCTAGTGCTTGTTGTGGTTTGAGTAGTATTTATTCATCGAGGAAGAAAAGGGATCATAGGTAAAACCAATTTTTCTTGCATAAGCCTAGGTGATAGACTAAAAATAATTCACTTCCTCATGTGATACTTCCAATATGGGATTGACTCAATATCAGGTCCAAGATTTTCCAAGTCTTGAGATGTAGGATTTTCAGAAGTTTGAACTTTAGGAATTGGAATATTCTAAAAGAATGAGTTGTTAGTATGGATTTCCATACATAGACCATCCTTCTAGCACCAATTCTATTGAGGGGCCTAGATTCCCAATACTCAACAGTGGGGATTAAACCCAAGGAAGAGGCTGAATTAGATTATTCCTTGTTTAGGATGGAGTAATCCTCTCGGTTACCATTCGATGAACTTTATAAATATTTTCAAAAGTATTTTCCATTTTTAAATGTTTGTTGTTTATGAGTTAAATGCAATAAAGAAATCTAATCTAAAAATAGTTTTGAATAAATAATTTTTTGAAAGGTAACCTTCAATAATAGTCGATGAAAGTGATTCTGTAGCTTTATTTCTCTATGAAATAATTAAACCAGAAAATATCACTACAAAATGACTCTCGGGAAAAACAAACTATTCTATTGTAGAAAGTAATGAGATCTATGAAAACCTAGCACAATGATTCACCATCGAATATATACTTGATTAGATAAATAATTCCACAATGCGTCAAATATTAAATGACAAAAAACACATTACAAAGAACAAGAAAAGAATTAATAAAACATATATAACTATTTGTTGAAAAAAAAAACTATTATTTTATTCAATCTCACAAGATAACTTGATTAAATAGAATTTCTTACTAGTCATATAAGACATCAATCCAATAACAAAACAATCCACAAATTAGAATAAATCTATACATAAATCTTCAACAAAATTTCCCTTGACTCCAATAAGAGAGTTTTTGAATTAAAGTTGAAATAGTTCTTCGTTAAAATCCTTCATCAACCGCCTCAAAGCCATAAATCTCTTCTAAGAGGTTGATTTACATATTTATAACTAAACTTTGATGCAAAATTATAATAAAACAAAAAAATGAAAAAATGTCACAAAAGCCATGTAAGCCTCCATAACTAAGGTAAATTGGGCATTTCAACTAGTGAATATTCAACGTTGTACTTTCCCCATTGCTCAAATAACTCATTGCACAAATTTTGATGAGTAAATGTGTGTTTCTCTTTGGGAAGACTTATAGTTGAAACTTCCTAACTAAACCTTTTGATATACTTTTCTAATTTTGGAAAAACATGTCTCTAGATGAGTCGCTACACTCACCTCACTTATCCGAAATTTTTGAATGTACTCACACTCCAATGAGGATATGCCTTTGACATTTGCTTCACATTTCACTATCTCCTTTAACTTCTTCAGTACTTTAGATACTTTCCTGAACCCCTTGGGAGGGTTGAAGCTTGGAAACTTGTTGCCTGAAGTTGTAGCTTCCACGAGATCCCATATTTTGATGAAAGATGACCACTCTTCTTGAACTTGGATTTGAGATGAATTTTCCAACTTTATACAATAATTTACTTCTTGTTTCATCTAGGACAATTCTTCTTTGTTCAATATTCTAAATCCATGGTCCTCGTGACCCCGACTATTTTGAATTTGCTTAATGAACTCAAGTCGATATTGAACCTTAGCCTATTTTTCCTTCCATATGAGATTTTCGTTATAGAGGATAGACATATTTAGGCTCACTTCCTAGAATTATACTACCTTAGCTATGAAGTTCTTCCTAATCTATTCATTTAATTTATCTTCTTCAAGGAATTCCTCCATGAAATCATTCATTGCATTTTGGGATTCTTTACAATATTCTACTTGATTATTCAATTTAGCATTTTGTTTGCTCATTTTCTAAACTTCATCCTCCCTAGACTTAGATTTGTAAATAATAGCATGGGAGATGGATATCCCAGCTGATAGCAAGTCATTGAGCTTGTTGATGCATGTAGCATCGGGAGGGTACTTCCACATAGGCTTGGTGTCTAGCATGTGGAAGTCGTCCAAAGCCTTATACTCTTGATTTTTCTTTAATTAAATGAATTATTAAAGTAAATTTATTTTATTAATTAAATATTTTAATTATTTGAGTTATTTAAGGAAAATGCTAAAAGTAATTAGCATGTAATCTTAGTCATTAGTCTCAAGTGAGGTGAGAAGTAATCTTAACGGTTAATCACTTTGGATATTAGGGTTAGATTATAACTCAATATTATAAAATCAAGGCTAGGGCGAAGGAGGAAGACACTTGATACTTGTGTTGAGAGAGTCGACATAGAGAGGGTTGGATCACGAAGGACTGTGATTCAAGGAGATATTGGATAGGTGGAGAAGGAATTACATATAGAGATAAGGTCAAGGAGAAGAGAGAATAGAGGTTTTCGCAAGTGGGTTTCAACAGAGTGAAGACATATGAAAGTCTTGCATTGTATGGAGCTTTTCATACAAGATTTCCATACATGTACATGTGCGCTAGTGGAGACGAGCACATATATGAGGGTTCATTTAAGGACATCTGCATACATCTCGAAAAGCATGTAGATTCGGATCATACAACAAATCAGACTTTGATAGGTTTGTCTGCAGTTGTATTTCTCTCAGTGGGTCATTATCCCTGTTATGAGAGCCATGATTTTAGCATAATAAAATCATTCTTGGCACTGGTTTTCCCTTCGTGGTTTTTCCAGGGGTATCTACCCAAAAATAATGGTGTTTATGTGTGCATGATTTGGTTTCTAGTTTTGCTTCCACTAGAATTATTGAGTTGAATATTTTGGCAGTGTATTTTGTTTTGTGAGATACTAATCTGATTTGCAGTAAGGAAATCACTAGATAACAAGATACCTAGGTGTTGGAGTAAGGGGATTTCAACATGGTATTAGAGCATGTGCTCTAAAAGGAATCCATATATTAGATCCATAACAGTTGATAGCAAATTTATCATATATACATGAGATCTTAGCAAATCCATAATCAACATGAATAAATCAAAGGATAGATTTCAAGGAAACAATTGTACTAAGGAAGAACTAGGGTTTTGTAGGCTTACGAAGTAGTACATATGTTGCAAGAAGGAACATGTGTGTACATACATGGGCCTCTTTGGAGATAATTGTGCATACACGAGATAAAGTAAGCATAGACACATACATATGTTGTCTTCCTTAAGGGAGGGCATGCACATATGTGAGGGATCAGTTGTGACAAGAGCGTACAAGTTTATCTAGATCAGAACATGGGTAGTTTCTAGTAGAAGGTTGTTTTCCAGAGTAGTTTGTTAGGGCTTAGGGATGGTAGCAACACCATTGAGAGTTGAAGACAGATTGGATGGAGCATCCAACTTCCTATGTTGGAAAGAAAGAGTAACTTTGGCGTTAAAGGAGTATGACCTTTGGGAGTTAGTGGATAAAGTAGTTGTTCCACAAACATATATGACAAGCTTGGAAGTCCGCAAGAAGAAGGAGATCAAAGTAGAGAGGGTCCTCTTGGATTTGGTAAAGTATAATCTAATTCCTCACCTATCCGAGAAGAATATGACCAAACAAATGTTTGATTCCTTGGTAGGTTTATTCCAGAGAACTAATAAGAATAGGAAGATGGTCTTAAGGAATAGACTCAGATCAATGCATATGTCTAGATATGATAATGTTACCAGCTATTTAATGAGGATCACATAGGTCAGGGATGATTTCAAGGATGGAAATTTATTTTTAAATGTAGAAACCTTGGCGAATCTTACTAATCCTTCATATGAAAACTATAATTGTTTGGTGATATTTTTGTAAAAATATTCAAATTTCCAAGGATTTTATATAATTTGTATAAAATTTTGACATTTTTTAAGGTAAAATGATTTTATCCTATAGAATTTGGGTGAATCAATTTTAGAATAGCGAATCATTTTTTGGGAAAAACCATGGAAAATTAGCCCATGAGAGAAATTTATCCCCTAAAATCATCCCTGATGTCATAGGTGCGTGATCATCTTGTAGCCATAGGGGAGAAAACATAAGATGTAGATCTCGTGCATGTGGCATTAAATGGTCTTCCAAAGTCTTGGGAACCATTTTTCAAGGGAGTCTGCACTTGTGAGAAACTACCAGATTGGCAAAGATTTTGTGATGATTGCATCCAGGAAGAGACTCAAGAGGAGTCTAAGAGAAACAAGCAAGACAATAGTGAGGAGAACTTGGCTCTTGTCAGTAAGACAAGGAAGGGAAAGGAAAGAGTTATAGCAAGAAGGATAATATTGATGGAGGATAATCACACCCAGGGAAGAAGAAGGACTTGAGTAAAATCAAGTGCTTCTCATGTCATAAGAATGGACATTATGAATCTTAGTGTCCAAAGAAGAAGAAGGGTAAAGGAAAGATGAAAACAACAACATAAACAAAGATGCAACTTGATGATTTTGCAATGAAGTTTGAGAAAAAATAGTCATTGGTTTCTTGCCTTTCTACCAGCACAACTACTAGGAGTACATGGTTCTTGGAAAATGGTGCATATCGTCATATTACAGAAGCAAGAGAGATATTTAGTAGTCTAAAGGAGAGGGACTCATATGTTCATGTGAAATGTGGAGATGATCCCAAATATGTAGTAAAGGGAGAGGGAGAAATCACACTCCATCTTGATTCAAGAGGTTTGTTAGATTCCCATGATGTGCTTTATGTTCCAGGTTTGAAGAAGAATTCTCTCTCAGTCTCATCTATGGAGGACATGGATTTTGCCGTTACATTTTGGAGAGGGAAAGTACTCATCCATCCATAGAAAGATAACTTAGACAATGTAGTGATTGTGGGGGTTAGAGAGGGAACTTTATACAAGTTGCAAGGTAATCATGTTCAGGATTTGGTACACAAAAGTGACAACCTATGTGAGTTGTGGCACAAGAGGTTGGGACACATAAACTATATGGATTTACCAATTCTAAGGGGGATTGTTACAGGTCTTCCATAGTTCAATATTGAGCAACAAAGAGTGTGCAAAGGGTCTGCACTTGGAAATAATTCCAACGCTGCTTTTCCTAGCAGTGAGCATAGGTCCAAGGGGATCTTATTTCTTATCCATTCAGATGTGAGTGGGCCAATGTCATTAGCATCATTATATGGATCGTCATACAAATGTGATATTTATTAATGAATTTTCCATGAAAACCAGGATCTTCTTTATGAATACCAAGGATGAGGTCTTTAGTCGGTTTCAAGAGTTTAAAGCTCAGGTAGAGAATGATTCAGGTAAGAATATCAAGCTCCTGAGGTTGGATAATGGGGGAGAGTACACCTCCAATGAATTCAAGGATTTCTCCAAGGAGGCGGGGATCAAGAGGGATTTGAAAATCTCATACAACCCTCAACAGAATGGGGTTGTAGAGAGAAATAATATATCCATCATTAGTTCTTCCAAGGCTATGATACATGACCAGAAGTTTCCTATGTTTCTATCGGAAGAGTCATATAACATATATGTGCAAAACATGAGTCCTCATAGGATATTGGGGGAGAAGACTCTGGAGGAAGAATTCTTAGGATTGAAGCCAAAGATTGGTCATTTGAGGATCTTTGGTTGTCCATTCTACATCCATGTGCTCGTTGAGAAGAGAACCAAGTTGGAGCATTCAAGACAAAATGATATATTTGTGGGGTACAACAAGACCTCAAAGGCTTACAAGATCTTCATTCTAGTGCAAATAAATATGATTGTGAGTAGAGATGTTAAGTTCAAGGAGAACTTGGCATATAGGAGATATCAAGAGTCATCAATAATGACAAAGGACGAGGAGAATCACACTCTGAAGGATGAGAAACAATCAACAATTCATATTTCAGGTGGGAAGGATGAGATATCTCGTTCCAGTCCTATCAGGAGACCCAAGTGGCCATTGGAAAAATTGAAGAATGTTGATGAGGCTCCTAGGAGTGCATTCAGAGAGTGCATGCCTCCAAAGAATTTTTTGAACTATATGATTCTTATGAGTAACATCATTGATGTCGAGCCTTACAATTTTGAGGAAGCAATAGATCAACAAGTATGGTGTGATTCCATGGTAGAGGAGTACACCTCTATTATGAGGAATGATTTTGGGACATAGTGCCAAAACTGGAGGGGAAGTCAATTGTGAGTTCCAAGTGGCTCTACAAGATCAATCATGATGCATATGGTAGCATCAAGAATTTCAAGGTGATATTTGTGGCAAGAGGGTTCTCCCAGAAATAGGGAGTGGAATACGAGGAGACATTTTATCCAGTCAGCATGTATGGTTTTATTCGATATGTTATTTATATTACTTTATTTATGAGGTGGAGGATACATCATATGGATGTGAAAACAACTTTCCTCAATGGGATAATTCAGGAGTAAGTATACATAGAGAAACCTTAGGGATTTGAGGTGATATCATGTGTGCAGGCTTAAGAAATCCTTGTACAGACTCAAACATGCACCCAAGGTGTGATATTCTAGGATTGATGGATACTTGCAGAGTATGGGCTTTACCAAGAGTGAGGTGGATCCTAACTTGTAGTTCATACTTGCTAGGAAGGATCCACTCATCTTGGTTATGTATGTTGATGATTTATGTCTCATAGGTGTAGAGGAACTTATTGCATGGTGCAAAGAGGATTTATATAGTCAGTTCAAGATGAAGGACATTGTCTTGATGCATTATTTCTTAGGATTAGAGGTATGGTAGGTATCAGGAAAGATCTTCCTTGGATAGGGGAATTATGTAGTAGAGATCTTGAGGAGATTCAAGATGGAATATTACAAATCGATGGATACACCTATGGTTACCAATATAAAGAAGGTGATCACTTCATATTCAAAGTTGGTAGATCCTATGATATATAGGGAGATAATAGGGTCCTTGATATATTTGGTCAACACCAGTATTTTATTTAATTTTTTGCTGTGAACACCTTGAGTCAGTTCATGGTGGAGTTGAGCAAGTGCATTGAATCACAGAGAAACACGTGCTTCGATACTTGAGAGGTTTAATGGAGTATGGATTGAAGTATGTTGGAGGAGATGGAGTGAAGTTGCAGGGACATACAGACTTAGATTGGGTAGGGACTGTAGTAGATAGAAAAATCACCTTGGGGTGTTGCTTCAGCTTGGGATAAACAATTTTTACTTGGTTCAATAAGAACCAATGATCCGGATTATTTTCGGCACGAAATGAGAGTGGAGATATAATAAAGAAATGCACAGAGATATCACGTATATCCAATAATATAACATAAATATATCAGATATGCAACCATAAACACAGAGATACAGTAATACACGATTTATATTAATGAAATAAATGTACAGAGACTGTAAAAATACAAAGTGAAAGACTCGTTAGAATGGTGGCAGCTTATCTCTGAGAAGAGATGTGATAGCTACTCGCATTCGCAAGAATATGATTACAATGAGGCTCTGAAGGCATTTTTACAATAAGCAGGAATGAAAAAATCCCTAGACATCCAAAAACCTAACCCTAGGAGATGAAGCGCCAAAAGTCATGTGGGCCTTGTTTGGGTAAGTGAGTACATCAACTTCCCGGGGTCGTAACTTTTGCATACAATCTCCGTCTTAGGCATGTGATAGATCGTTGGAAAGGTATCATCGAGAAGATTTATTTTGAAGGCTCAATCATGACTTTGGCTATCATTGAGAACCTATATCTTGAAAAACCTTTATTTGGGCCCTCAAAATGGCCCCAGAAGTTAAAACCTACTAAAAATAGTAAATTGCCAACATTGCCAGAAAACTGTTTTGAGCCATTTGGAAAAGGTGGGTGGCCACCGATATCCACCTAGATCAATCCTCCCTCCTTAGGAAGCAATGGTATACATTGCGTTGAGTTCCCGGGGGAGGGGGAAAAGCGTTTGTTGAATCTGCATCTTGGTGAGCTGCTTGTCTTGCTGGAGATGCTGCACTGCTCAATTTGTGGAAATTTGTCATGAACCTGTTGGGGTTGAGGTTCTCCAACAAGTAGAGATACATGAGAGGATGATGTGCATAAGGAATCTTTTCACTTTGCTGCAGCCTTTTCGACTTGCTTCTGTTGGATAGAAGGTGCTTGGGGCAAGGCTGTAGTGGTTGCAGTGTCCTTTTGTTCTCCTTTTGAACAAATTGTGAAGAAGCTGAATTTTGCAATATGAGATACTAACTTGCAACACTTTTTAGGCGGAACAGTAGTCGGAACTACCTCTGGTATTCTTTAGAGATGACCCCCCAAAGTAACAATGAAACTACGGGGTCGAGACTCATAAACAACATGGTGTCTCCACATATATGGTTGGCCCAAGAGAACATCACATACATCCAGTGGGGAAACATCACATAATAACTCATCCTTGAAGGGTTGGATGTCGTATGACAATCAACACTGTTGGCTGACACGAAGATCTCATCCTTGTCGAAGCCACCCGATGTTGTATGGCTGCGGGTGTGGTGTTGTTGACAATCCCAACTGTTTGATGACCTCTCCTGAGATGAGGTTTTTCTGGCTTCTACTATCAACAATAAAATGTTGTGGGGTCCCCTTCACCCACATTTGTGAATGAAAAAGGCACTCCCCCTCTTCAGGATCTATTGGTTCTTCTGGTTGAATTGTTGCGGTCGCGACAATAGCAGTGGGGTCTGCGTCAATGATCTGTCCTTTACCAGTATTTTCAGAATCAGATTCTAAATCAGGTTTTGGCTCCTTGTCTTTGATCTCGGTGACCAATGACTATTTTGAGCGACATTCATCAGTGTTGGGCCAGGGGATTTTGTGGAAATCACACCATTTTCCAGTGTCCTTCTTTGTCTTCCAGTGACCCTTATTTTCCTGTGTCTTGGAATGGTTTTCAGAAGACTGTTTGTTAGGGTCGTCTTTGTCATACTTTGGTTGTTGCGGATTTGCAGATCCGAATTCCCGTTTGTTCTGGTGCTTAAATTTCTGCTCAATTTCAACAGCATATCGATAAGCAACACCGAGTGATGAGATGTCCAGAAAATCCATTTCAGTCTGGATGTATCTGTGTAGAGCCCCACGGTATTTCAGAACCAAATGTCACTCAGAGTCTTTGATACCCATCTTGGTACGCAAGGTATGGAAGGTATTGGTGAACTCCAGAACTAGTTGGGCCCTCTCTTGCCGCAGTGTGGTCCATCTCATGTATTGATCCTCATAGTTGCTAATAGGGTAATACTGTTCCTTCACCGCATCCGCAAAAAAATCCCAAGTGGGGTCGGCCCCATATATTCTAGAGTCCTCCGTGGAACTTTGTTCCCATTAAGTTTCCCAAAAATTTTTGACATGAGGGAGAGATTTAAGGAGTGCGAAGGTGATCTTTTCTTTGTCGGAAAAATTGTGAACAAAGAAATAACCTTCCAACAGATTTAACCATTTTTCCAGGGCTTCTGCATCTATCTATCCTTCAAGTACAGGAATATCAAAATTAACTTATACCTTGAAAGGCGAGGTGCCTCCAAAATGGTATCTTTATGAAGATGCACCTGATGCCATCAACAGGCATTGAAGGATGTGGGTAAAATTCTCCATCATTTCGTCCCTCTGTCGCGTGAGAGCTTTCTCAAGCAACAGATTGATAAGATCGTCTCCTCCATCGTTTTTCTTTTCTTCTGCCATTGAGGGTTTCTTGGGTGTGCGACATCAATTGTCTTCAAGAGAGACAAGCTCGAGACCCAACTTTCTATACTCGAACCTCATCGTGGACATGCACTGAAAAAAATGATCAAGAGAATCCTGCTCTGATACCACTGATCCAGATTATTTTCGGCACGAAATGAGAGCGGAGATATAATAAAGAAATGCAAAGAGATATCGCATATATCCAATAATATAACATAAATATATCTGAGATGCAACCATAAACACAGAGATATAGTAATACACGATTTATATTAATGAAAGAAATGTACAGAGACTGTAAAAATACAGAGTGAAAGACTCGCTAGAATGGTGGTAGCTTATCTCTGAGAAGAGATGTGATGGCTACTCGCATTCGCAAGAAGATGATTACAATGAGGCTTTGAAGGCATTTTTACAATAATAAGGAATGCCAAAAACCCTAGACATCCAAAAACCTAACCCTAGGAGATGAAGCGCCAAAATTCATGTGGGCCCCGTCTGGGTAAGTGAGAACATCAACTTCCCGAGGTCGTAACTTTTGCATATGATCTTCATTTTAGGGGTGTGATACATCGTTGGAAAGGTATCATTGAGGAGATTCATTTTGGGGGCTCAATCATTCCTTTAGCTATATTTGAGAACCTCTGTCTTGAAAAACCTTCATTTGGGCCTTCAAAATGGCCCCAGAAGTTAAAACCTGTTAAAAATAGTAAATTGCCAACATTGCCAGAAAACTGTTTTGAGCCATTTTGAAAAGGTGGGTGGCCAAGGATATCCACTTGGATCAATCCTCCCTCCTCAGGAAGCAATGGTGTCCATTGTGTTGAGTTCCCAGGGGAGAGGGAAAAGCGTTTGTTGAATCTACATCTTTTTGAGCTGCTTGTCTTGCTGGAGACGCCGAGCTGCTCAGTTTGTGGAAATCTGTCACGAACCTGTTGAGGTTGAGGCTCTTCAACAAGTCGAGATACATGAGAGGAAGATGTGCAGAAGGAATCTTTGCACTTTGATGCAGCCTTTTCGACTTTCTTCTATTGGATAGAAGGTGCTTGGGGCAAGGCTGTAGTGGTTGCAGTGTCCTTTTATTCTCCATTTGAACAAATTGTGAAGAAGCTGAATTTGGAGTATGAGATACTACCTTGCGACACTTTTTGGGTGGAACAGTAGTCTAAACTACCTCTGGTATTCTGTAGAGATGACCCCCCAAAGTAACAATGACACTACGGGGTCGAGACTCATAAACAGCATGGCGTCTCCACATATATGGTTGGCCCAAGAGAACATCACATATATCCAGTGGGGAAACATCACATAATACCTCATCCTTGAAGGGTTGGATGATGTATAATAATCAACACTGTTGGATGACACGGAAATCTCATCCTTTTCGAAGCCACCTGTTGTTGTATGGCTGCGGGTGTGGTGTTGTCGAAAATCCCAACTGTTTGATGACCTCTGCTGAGATGAGGTTTTTCTGGCTTCCGCTATCAACAATAAAATGCAGTGGGGTCCCCTTCACCCACATTTGTGAATGAAAAAGGCACTCCCCCTCTTCAGGATCTATTGGTTCTTTTGGTTGAATTGTTGCAGTCGCGACAATAGAAGTGGGGTCTGCGTCATTGATATGTCCTTTACCAATATTTTCAGAATCATATTCTGAATCAGTGTTCGACTCCTTTTCTTTGATCTCGACGACCAATGATTGTTTTGAGAAACATTCATTAGTGTTGTTCCAGGGGCTTTCGTGGAAATCACACCATTTTTCGGTGTCCTTCTTTGTCTTCTCGTGACCCTTCTTTTCCTGTGTCTTGGACTGGTTTTCAGGAGATTGTTTGTTAGGGTCGTCTTTTTCATACTTTGGTTGTTGTGGATTTATAGATCCGAATTCCCATTTGTTATGGTGCTTAAATTTCTGCTCAATTTTAACAGCATATCGATAAGCAGCATCGAGTGATGAGATGTCCAGAAAATCCATTTCAGTCTGGATGTCTCTGTGTAGAGCCCCACGGTATTTCAGAACCAAATGTTGCTCAAAGTATTTGATACCCATCTTGGTACGCAAGGTATGGAAGGTATTGGTGAACTCCATAACTGCTTGAACCCTCTATTGCCGCAGTGTGGTCCATCTCATGTACTGGTCCTCATAATTGCCAACATGGTAATACTGTTCCTTTATCGCATCCACAAAAAAATCCTAAGTGGGGTCGGCCCCATATATTCCAGACTCCTCTGTGGAACTTTTCTCCCAGTAATTTTCCCACCAATTTTTGACATGAGGGAGATCTTTAAGGAGTGGGAAGGTGATCTTTTCTTTGTCGAAAAAATTGTGAACAGAGAAATAACCTTCTAGCATATTTAACCATTTTTCCAGGGCTTCTACATCTATTTGTCCTTCAAGTACATGAATATCAAAATTAACTTGTACCTTGAAAGGCGAGGTGCCTCAAAGTGGTCTCTTGATGAATATGCATCTGATGCTATTGGCAGGCGTTGAAGGATGTGGGAAAAATTCTCCATTATTTCGTCCCTCTGTCGCGTGAGAGCTTGCTCAAGCAACAGATTGATGGGATAGTCTGCTCCATCGTTTTTATTTTTTTCCACCATTGAGGGTTTCTTGGGTGTTCTAGAGCGATTTTATTCAAGCAATATAAGCTCGAGACCAAAATTTCTATACTCAGACCTCGTCGGGGACATGCACTCAAAAAAATGAGCAAGAGCAGCCTGCTTTGATAGCACTGATCCGGATGATTTTCGGCACGAAATGAGAGCAGAGATATAATAAAGAAATGCACAAAGATATCTCATATATCCAATAATATAACATAAATATATCATAGATACAGTAATACATGATTTCTATTAATGAAAGGAATGTACAGAGACTATAAAAATACAGAGTGAAAGACTCGCTAGAATGGTGGCAGCTTATCTCTGAGAAGAGATGTGACGGCTACTCACATTCGCAAGAAGATGATTATAATGAGGCTCTGAAGGCATTTTTACAATAAGTAGGAATTCCAAAAACCCTAGACATCCAAAAACCTAACCCTAGGAGATGAAGCGCCAAAAATCATGTGGGCCCCGTTTGGGTAAATGAGTACATCAACTTCCCGGGGTCGTAACTTTTGCATACGATCTCCGTTTTAGGCATGTGATAGCTCATTGGAAAGGTATCACAGAGGAGAATAATTTTGGGGGATAAATCATTCCTTTAACTATCATTGAGGACCTCTATCTTGAAAAACCTTCATTTGGGCCCTCAAAATGGCCCCAAAAGTTAAAACCTGCTAAAAATAGTAAATTGCCAACATTGCCAGGAAATTGTTTTGAGACAAGTGGAAAAGGTGGGTGGCCACTGATATCCACCTGGATCAATCCTCCCTCATTAGGAAGCAATGGTCTACATTGTTTTGAGTTCCCGGGGGAGATGGAAAAGCGTTTGTTGAATATGCATCTTGGTGAGCTGCTTGTCTCGCTGGAGACATCGCGTTGTTCAGTTTGTGGAAATCTGTAATAAAACTTTTGAGGTTGAGTCTATTCAACAAGTCAAGATACACGAGAGGACGATGTGCAAAAGGAATCTTTTCACTTTGTTGTAGCCTTTTCGACTTGGTTCTGTTGGATAGAAGGTGCTTGGGGCAAGGCTGTAATGGTTGCATTGTCCTTTTGTTCTCCTTTTGAACAGATTATATTCAGTAGAGATGACACCCCAAAGTAAAAATGACACTACAGGGTCGAGACTAAAAAACAACATGGCGTCTCCACATATATCGTTGGCCCAAGAGAATATCACAGACATCCAGTGGAGCAACATCACATAATACCTCATCCTTGAAGGGTTGGATTCTTTATGACAATCGACACTGTTGGCTGACACGAAGATCTCATCCTTGTCAATCCACCCTATGTTTTATGGTTGCGGGTGTGGTGTTGTTGACAATCCCAACTATTTGACGACCTCTGCTGAGATGAGGTTTTTCTGGCTTCTTCTATCAGCAATAAAATGCAGCAAGGTCCCCTTCACCCACATTTGTGAATGAAAAAGGCGCTCCCACTCTTCAGTATCTGTTGGTTCTTCTGGTTGAATTGTTGCAGTCGTGACATTAGCAGTGGGGTCTACGTCAATGATCTGTCTTTTACTAGTATTTTTAGAATCATATTCTGAATCACGGTTCAGCTCCTTGTCTTTGATCTCGGTGACCAATGACTGTTTTGAGAGACATTCATTAGTGTTGTGCCAGGGGCTTTTGTGGAAATCACACCATTTTCTGGTGTCCTTCTTTGTCTTCCCGTGACGCTTCTTTTCCTGTGTCTTGGACTGGTTTTCGGGAGACTGTTTGTTAGGGTTGTCTTTGTCATACTTTGGTTGTTGTGGATTTGCAGATCTGAATTCCTGTTTTTTCTGGTGCTTAAATTTCTACTCAATTTTAACAGCATATCGATAAGAAAAACTGAGTGATGAGATGTCCAGAAAATCCATTTCAGTCTGGATGTATCTGTGTAGAGCCCCATGGAATTTCAGAACCAAATGTCACTTAGAGTCTCTGATACCTAGCTTGGTATGCAAGGCATGGAAGGTATTTGTGAACTCTGGAACTGCTTGGCCCCTTTCTTTCCGCAGTGTGGTCCATCTCATGTATTGGTCCTCATAGTTGCCAACAAGGTAATACTGTTCCTTTACCGCATCCACAAAAAAATCCCAAGTGGGATCGGCCCCATATATTCTAGACTACTCTGTGGAACTTTTCTCTCAGTAAGTTTCCCACCAATGTTTGACATGAGGGAGAGATTTAAGGAGTGTGAAGGTGATCTTTTCTTTGTCGAAAAAATTGTGAACAAAGAAATAACCTTCTAGCAGATTTAACCATTTTTCCAGGGCTTCTGCATCTATCTGTCCTTCAAGTACATGAATATCAAAATTAACTTATACCTTGAAAGGAGAGGTGCCTCCAAAGTGTTCACTTGATGAAGATGCACCTGATACTATCGGCAGGCGTTGAAGGATGTGGGCAAAATTCTCCATCATTTCATCCCTCTGTAGCGTGAGAGCTTGCTCAAGAAATAGATTGATAGGATCGTCTGCTCCGTTGTTTTTATTTTCTTCTACCATTGAGGGTTTCTTGGGTGTGAGAGAGCGATTGTCTTCAAGAGGGACAAGCTCGAGACCCAACTTTCTATACTCGGACCTCGTCGGGGACATGCACTGAAAAAAATGATCAAGAGCATCCTGCTTTGATACCACTGATCTGGATTATCACATAAAACCAATAATATAACATAAATATATCAGAGATGCAACAATAAACATAGAGATACAGTAATACACTATTTCTATTAATGAAAGAAATGTAGATAGACTGTAAAAATACAGTGTGAAAGGCTCGCTAGAATGGTGGCAGCTTATCTCTGAGAAGAGATGTGATGGCTACTTGCATTCACAAGAAGTTGATTACAATGAGGCTTTGAAGGCCTTCTTACAATAAGAAAGAATGCCAAAAACCCTAGACATCCAAAAACCTAACCCTAGGAGATGAAGCGCCAAAAGTCATGTGGGCTCCGTTTGGGTAATTGAGTACATCAAATTTTCGGGGTCATAACATTTGCATACGATCTCCATTTTAGGCATGTGATAGCTCGTTGAAAAGGTATCATCAAGGAGATTAATTTTTAGGGCTCATTCATGCCTTTGGCTATCATTTAGAACCTCTATCTCGAAAAACCTTCATTTGGGCCCTCAAAATGGCCCCGAAAGTTAAAACCTGCTAAAAATAGTAAATTGCCAACATTGTCAGAAAACTGTTTTGAGCCATTTGGAAAAGGTGGGTGGCCACCGATATCCACCTGGATCAATCCTCCCTCCTTAGGAAGCAATGGTATCCATTGCGTTGAGTTCCCAAAGGAGAGGGAAAAGCGTTTATTGAATCTTCATCTTGGTGAGTTGCTTGTCTTGCTGGAGACGCCGAGCTGCTCAGTTTGTGGAAATCTGTCACGAACCTGTTGAGGTTGAGGTTGTTCAACAAGTCGAGCTACACGAGAGGATGATGTGTAGAAGGAATATTTGCAATTTGCTGCAGCCTTTTCGACTTTCTTCTATTGGATAGAAGGTGCTTGGGGCAAGGCTGTAGTGGTTACAGTGTCCTTTTGTTCTCCTTTTGAACAAATTGTAAAGAAGCTGAATTTTGCAGTATGAGATACTAGCTTGCGGCACTTTTTAGGTGGAACAGTAGTCGAAACTACCTCTGGTATTCTGTAGAGACGACCCCCCAAAGTAACAATGACACTACGGGGTCGAGACTCATAAATAACATGGCGTCTCCACATATATGGTTGGCCCAAGAGAACATCACAGATATCCAGTGGGGCAATGTCACATAATACCTCATCCTTGAAGGGTTGGATGCCGTATGACAATCGACACTGTTGGCTGACACGGAGATCTCGTCCTTGTCGAAGCCACCTGATGTTGTATGGTTGTGGGTGTGGTGTTGTCGAGAATCCCAACTGTTTAATGACCTCTGCTTAGATGAGGTTTTTCTGGCTTCCTCTATCAACAATAAAATGTAGCTAGTTCCCCTTCACCCACATTTGTGAATGAAAAAGGCACTCCCCCTCTTCAGGATCTATTGGTTCTTCTGGCTGAATTGTTGTGGTCGCGACAATAGCAGTGGCGTCTGCATCAATGATCTGTCCTTTACTAGTATTTTCATAATCATATTCAGAATCAGTGTTCGACTCCTTTTCTTTGATCTCAGAGACCAATGACTATTTTGAGCGACATTCATCAGTGTTGTGCCAGGGGCTTTTGTGGAAATCACACCATTTTTTGGTGTCCTTCTTTGTCTTCCCGTGACCCTTCTTTTCCTGTGTCTTAGACTGGTTTTTGGGAGACTATTTGTTAGGTTCATGTTTGTCATACTTTGTTTGTTGCGAATTTGTAGATCTGAATTTCCATTTGTTCTGGTGCTTAAATTTTTGCTCAATTTTAATAGCATATCGATAAGCAACACCGAGTGATGAGATGTCCAGAAAATCCATTTCAGTTTCAATGTCTCTATGTAGAGCCCCACGGTATTTTAGAACCAAATGTCTCTCAGAGTCTTTGATACCCAGATTGGTACGCAAGGTATGGAAGGTATTGGTGAACTCCAGAACTTCTTGGCCCCTCTCTTGCCGCAGTGTGGTCCATCTCATGTACTGGTTCTCATAGTTTCCAACAGGGTAATAATGTTCCTTTACCGCATCCATAGAAAAATCCCAAGTGGGGTCGTACCCATATATTCCAGACTCCTCTATGGAACTTTTCTCCCAGTATGTTTCCCACCAATGTTTGACATGAGGGAGAGCGTTAAGGAGTGCGAAGGTGATCTTTTCTTTGTCGGAAAAATTGTGAACAGAGAAATAACCTTCTAGCAGATTTAACCATTTTTCCAGGGCTTCTGCATCTATCTGTCCTTCAAGTAGAGGAATATCAAAATTAACTTGTACCTTGAAAGGAAAGGTGCCTCCAAAGTGGTCGCTTGATGAATATGCACCTGATGCTATCGGCAGGCGTTGAAGGATGTGGGCAAAATTCTCCATCATTTCGTCCATTTGTCGCGTGAGAGCTTGCTCAAGCAACAGATTGATAGGATCGTCTGCTTCTTCGTTTTTATTTTCTTCCACCATTGAGGGTTTCTTGGGTGTACGAGAGTGATTGTATTCAAGAGAGACAATCTCGAGACCCAACTTTCTATACTCGGACCTCATCGGGGACATGCACTGAAAAAAACCATCAAGAGCAGCCTGCTCTGATACCACTGATCCAGATTATTTTCGGCACAAAATGAGAGCGGCGATATAATAAATAAATGCATAGAGATATCACGTATATCCAACAATATAACATAAATATATCATAGAGGCAACCATAAACATAGATATACAGTAATACACGATTTCAATTAATGAAAGAAATGTACAGAGACTGTAAAAATACAGAGTGAAAGACTCGCTAGAATGGTGGCAGCTTATCTCTGAGAAGAGATGTGACGGCTACTTGCATTCACAAGAAGATGATTACAATGTGACTCTGAAGGCCTTTTTACAATAATAAGGAATGCCAAAAACCCTAGACATCCAAAAACCTAACCCTGGGAGATGAAGCGCCAAAAGTCATGTGGGCCTCGTTTGGGTAAGTGAGTACATCAACTTCCCGGGGTCGTAACTTTTGCATACGATCTCTGTTTTAGGAATGTGATAGATCGTTGGAAAGGTATCATCGAGGGGAATTATTTTGGGGGGGAAATCATGCCATTGGCTATCATTGAGAACCTATATCTCGAAAAACCTTCATTTGGGCCCTAAAAATGGCCCCGGAAGTTAAAACCTGCTAAAAATAGTAAATTGCCAACACTGTCAGAAAATTGTTTTGAGCCATTTGGAAAAGGTGGGTGGCCACTGATATCCACCTAGATCAATCCTCCCTCCTTAGGAAGTAATGGTCTCCATTGAATTGAGTTACTGGGGGAGAGGGAAAAGAGTTTGTTGAATCTCCATCTTGGTGAGCTGCTTGTCTTGTTGGAGATGTCGCGCTACTCAGTTTTTGGAAATCTGTCACGAACCTGTTGAGGTTGAGGCTGTTCAACAAGTCGAGATACATGAGAGGATGATGTGCAGAAGGAATATTTTCACTTTTCTACAGCCTTTTCGACATGCTTCTATTGGTTAGAAAGTGCTTGGGGCAAGGCTGTAGTGGTTGCAGTGCCCTTTAGTTCTCCTTTTGAACAGATTGTGAAGCTGAATTTTGCATTATGAGATACTACCTTGTGGCACTTTTTAGGTGGAACAGTAGTTGGAACTACCTCTGGTATTCTGTAGACATGACCTCCCAAAGTAACAATGAAACTACGGGGTCAAGACTCATAAACAACATGGCGTCTCCACATATATGGTTGGCCCAAGATAACATCACAGACATTCAGTGGGACAAAATCACATAATACCTCATCCTTGAAGGGTTTGATTCCGTATGGGAATCGACACTGTTGGCTGACACAAAGATCTCGTCCTTCTCGAAGCCACCCGATGTTGTATGGCTATGGGTGTGGTGTTATCGACAATCCCAACTGTTTGATGACCTATACTGAGATGAGGTTTTTCTGGCTTCCGCTATCAACAATAAAATGTATTGGGGTCCCCTTCACCCACATTTGTGAATAAAAAAGGCACTTCCCCTCTTCAGGATCTGTTGGTTCAACTAGTTGAATTGTTGCGGTCACGACAATAGAAGTGGAGTCTACGTCAATGATCTATCCTTTACCAGTATTTTCAGAAGCAGATTCTGAATTAGGGTTCGGATCCTTAGCTTTGATCTCAACGACCAATGACTGTTTTGAGCGATATTCATCAGTGTTGTGCCAAGGGATTTTGTGGAAATCACACCATTTTTCGGTGTCCTTCTTTGTCTTCCTGTGACCCTTCTTTTCCTGTATCTTGGACTGGTTTTCGGGAGACTATTTGTTAGGGTTGTCTTTGTCATACTTTGGTTGTTGCAGATTTGCAGATCCAAATTCCCGTTTGTTCTGGTGCTTAAATTTCTGCTCAATTTTATCAGCATATGAATAAGCAACACCGAGTGATGAGATGTCCAGAAAATCCATTTTAGTATGGATGTATCTGTGTAGAGCCCCACGGTATTTCAAAACCAAATGTCGCTTGGAGTCTTTGATACCCATATTAGTACGCAAGGTATGGAAGGTATTGGTGAACTCCAAAACTGCTTGGCCCCTCTCTTGCCGCAGTGTGGTCCATCTCATGTACTGGTCCTCATAGTTGCCAACAGGGTAATACTGTTCCTTTACCGCATCCAAAAAAAATCCCAAGTGGGGTCGTCCTCATATATTCCAGACTCTTCTATGAAAATTTTCTCCCAGTAAGTTTCCCACCAATGTTTGACATGAGGGAGATATTTAAGGAGTGCGAAGGTGATCTTTTCTTTGTCAAAAAAATTGTGAACAGAGAAATAACCTTCTAGCAGATTTAACCATTTTTCTAGGGCTTCTACATCTATCTGTCCTTCAAGTATAGGAATATAAAAATTAAATTGTACCTTGAAAGGCGAGGTTCCTCCAAAGTGGTCTCTTGATGAAGATGCGCCTAATACTATCAGTAGGTGTTGAAGGATGTGGGAAAAATTCTCCATCATTTCCTCCCTCTGTCGCGTGAGAGCTTGCTCAAGCAATAGATAGATAGGATCACCTGCTCATTCGTTTTTATTTTCTTCCACCATTGAGGGTTTCTTGGTTGTGTGAGAGTGATTTTCTTCGAGAGAGAAAAACTCAAGACCCAACTTTCTATACTCGGACCTCGTCGGGGACATACACTGAAAAAAATGATCAAGAGCAACCTGCTCTGATACCATTGATCCAGATTATTTTCGGCACGAAATGAGAGTGGAGATATAATAAAGAAATGCACAAAGATATCAAGTATATCCAATAATATAACATAAATATATCATAGATGCAACCATAAACACAGAGATACAGTAATACACGATTTCTATTAATGAAAGAAATGTTCAGAGACTGTAAAAATACAGAGTGAAAGACTCGCTAGAATGGTTGCAGCTTATCTCTGAGAAGAGATGTGACGGCCACTTGCATTCGCAAGAAGGTGATTACAATGATTCTCTGAAGGCCATTTACAATAAGCAGGAATGCCAAAAATCTTAGACATCCAAAAACCTAACCCTAGGAGATGAAGCACCGAAAGTCATGTGGGCCCCATTTGGGTAAGTGAGTACATCAACTTCCCGGGGTCGTAACTTTTGCATACGATCTCCGTTTTAGGCATGTGATAGCTTGTTGGAAAGGTATCGTCAAGGAGATTAATTTTGGTTTCTCAATCATGCCTTTGGCTATTGTTGAGAACCTCTATATCGAAAAACCTTCATTTGGGCCCTCAAAATGGCCCCGAAAGTTAAAACCTGCTAAAAATAGTAAATTGCCAACATTGTCACAAAACTATTTTGAGCCATTTGGAAAAGGTGGGTGGCCACCGATATCCCCCTTGATCAATCCTCCATCCTTAGGAAGAAATGGTCTCCATTGCGTTGAGTTCCCAGGGGAGAGGGAAAAACGTTTCTTGAATGTGCATCTTGGTGAGCTGCTTGTCTTGCTAGAGATGTCGCGCTGCTCAGTTTGTGGAAATCTGTCACAAACCTATTTAGGTTGAGGCTATTCAAGAAGTCGAGATACATGAGAGGATGATGTGCAGAAGGAATATTTGCACTTTGTTGCAGCCTTTTCGACTTGCTTCTACTAGATAGAAGGTGCTTGGGGCAAGGCTGTAGTGGTTGCAGTGTCCTTTTGTTCTCCTTTTGAATAGATTGTGTAGAAGCTGAATTTTGTAGTATGAGATACTACCTTGCGGCACTTTTTAGGTGGAACACTATTCAGAACTACCTCTAGTATTCTGTAAATATGACCCCCCAAAGTAACAATGACACTACGGGGTCAAGACTCATAAACAACATGGCGTCTCCACATATATGGTTGGCCCAACAGAACATCACAAACATCCAGTGGGGAAACATCACATAATACCTCATCCTTGAAGGGTTGGATGCCGTATGACAATCAAAACTGTTGGCTGACACAGAGATCTCATCCTTGTCGAAGCCACTCGATGTTGTATGGCTGCGGGTGTGGTGTTGTCGACAATCCTAACTGTTTGATGACCTCTTCTGAGATGAGATTTTTCTGGCTTCCGCTATTAACAATAAAATGTAGTGGGGTCCCCTTCACCCACATTTGTGAAGAAAAAAGGTGCTCCCCCTCTTCAGGATCCGTTGGTTCTTCTGGTTGAATTGTTGTAGTCGTGACAATAGAAGTGGGGTCTGCATCAATGATCTATTCTTTACCAGTATTTTCAGAATCATATTCTGAATCAGGGTTCGGCTCCTTGTCTTTGATCTCAGTGACCAATGACTATTTTGAGCGACATTCATCAGTGTTGTGCCAGGGGATTTTGTGGAAATCACACCATTTTTCAGTGTCCTTCTTTGTCCTCCTATGACCCTTCGTTTCTTGTGTCTTGGACTAGTTTTTGGGAGACTGTTTGTTAGGGTTGTCTTTGTCATACTTTGGTTGTTGCGGATTTGCAGATCCGAATTCCCGTTTGTTCTGGTGCTTAAATTTCTACTCAATTTTAACAACATATCGCTAAGCAACACCGAGTGATGAGATGTCTGGAAAATCCATTTCAATTTGGATGTATCTGTGTAGAGCCCCACGGTATTTCAAAACCAAATGTTGCTTGGAGTCTTTGATACCCAACTTGGTACGCAAGGTATGGAAGGTATTAGTGAACTCCGGAACTGCTTGGCCCCTCTCTTGCCGATGTGTGGTCCATCTCATGTACTGGTCCTCATAGTTGCCAACAGGGTAATACTGTTCCTTTACCACATCCACAAAAAAATCCCAAGTGGGGTCGGCCCCATATATTCTAGACTCCTGTATTGAACTTTTCTCCCAGTAAGTTTCCCACCAATGTTTGACATGAGGGAGATATTTAAGGAGTGCGAAGGTGATCTTTTCTTTGTCAGAAAAAATGTGAACAGAGAAATAACCTTCTAGCATATTTAACCATTTTTCCAGGGCTTCTGCATCTATCTGTCCTTCAAGTACAGGAATATCAAAATTAACTTGTAACTTGAAAGATGATGTACCTTCAAAGTGGTCGCTTGATGAAGATGCCCCTGATGCTATTGGAAGGCGTTGAAGGATGTGGGCAAAATTCTCCATCATTTCGTTCTTCTGTCACATGAGAGCTTGCTCAAGCAACATATTGATAGGATCGTCAGCTCCGTCATTTTTATTTTATTTTGCCATTGAGGGTTTCTTGGGTGTGTGAGAGGGATTATATTCAAGAGATACAAGCTGGAGACCCAAATTTCTATACTCAGACCTCGTCGAGTATATGCACTGAAAAAAACGATCAATTGTAGCCTGCTCTGATACCACTGATTCGGATTATTTTCAGCACGAAATGAAAGCGGAGATATAATAAAGAAATGCATGGAGATATCGCGTATATCCAATTATATAACATAAATATATCAGATATGCAACCATAAACACAAAGATACAGTAATACACGACTTCTATTAATGAAAGAAATGTACAGAGACTGTAAAAATACAAAGTGAAAGACTCGCTAGAATGGTGGAAGCTTATCTCTGAGAAGAGATGTGACGGCTACTCGCATTCGCAAGAACATGATTACAATGAGGCTCTGAAGGCATTTTTACAATAAGAAGGAATTCCAAAAACCCTAGACATCCAAAAACCTAACCCTAGGAGATGAAGCGCCATAAGTCATGCGGGCCTCGTTTGGGTAAGTGAGTACATCAACTTCCCAGGGTCATAACTTTTGCATACGATCTCCATTTTAGGCGTGTGATAGCTCGTTGGAAAGGTATCATAGAGGAGATTCATGTTGGCATATCAATCATGCCATATGGATATCATTGAGAAACTCTATCTCGAAAAACATTCATTTGAGCCTTTAAAATGGCTTCGGAAGTTAAAACCTGCTAAAAATAGTAAATTGCCAACATTGCCATAAAACTATTTTGAGCTATTTAGAAAAGGTGGGTGGCCACCGATATCCACCTAGATCAATCCTCCCTCCTTAGGAAGCAATGGACTCCATGGCGCTAAGTTCCCGGGGGAGAGGGAAAAGCGTTTGTTGAATTTGCATCTTGGTGAGCTGCTTGTCTCGCTGGAGACACTGCACTGCTCAGTTTATGGAAATCTATCATGAACCTGTTGAGGTTGAGGCTGTTCAAAAAGTCGAGATACATGAGAGGACGATGTGTAGAAGGAATCATTTCACTTTGCTTCATCCTTTTCAACTTGCTTCTGTTGGATAGAAAGTGCTTGGGGCAAGGCTGTAGTGGTTGCAATGTCCTTTTGTTCTCCTTTTGAACAGATTGTGAACAAGCTGAATTTTTCAGTATGAGATACTACCTTGCGACACTTTTTATGTGGAACAGTAGTCAGAACTGCCTCTGGTATTCTGTAGAGATGATCCCCCCAAAGTAACAATGACACTATGGGGTTGAGACTCATAAACATCATTGCATCTCCACATATATGGTTGGCCCAAGAGAATATCACAGACATCCAGTGGGGCAACATCACATAATACCTCATTCTTGAAGGGTTGGATTTCGTATGACAATAGACACTATTGGCTGACACGGAGATCTCGTCGTTCTCGAAGCCACCCGATGTTGTATGGTTGTGGGTGTGGTTTTGTCGACAATCCCAACTGTTTGACGACCTCTGCTGAGATGAGGTTTTCTGGCTTCCACTATCAACAATAAAATGTAGCGGGGTCCCCTTCACCCACATTTGTGACTGAAAAAGGTGCTCCCCCTCTTCATAATTTGTTGGTTCTTTTGGTCAAATTGTTGCGGTCGCGACAATAGAAGTGGAGTCTGGGTCAATGATCCATCCTTTTCTAGTATTTTCATAATCAGATTCTGAATCAGGGTTCATCTCCTTGTCTTTGATCTCGACGACCAATGACTGTTTTGAATGACATTCATCAGTGTTGTGCTAGGGGATTTTGTGGAAATCACACCATTTTTTGGTGTTGTTCTTTGTCTTCCCATGACCCTTCTTTTCCTGTGTCTTGGACTGGTTTTCGGGAGAGTGTTTGTTAGGGTCGTCTTTGTCATACTTTGGTTGTTGCGGATTTGTAGATCTGAATTCCCGTTTGTTCTGGTGCTTAAATATTTGCTCAATTTTATCAGCATATCGATAACCAACACTGAGTGATGAGATGTCCAGAAAATCCATTTCATTCTGGATGTATCTGTGTAGAGCCCCATGGTATTTCAACACCAAATGTCACTCGGAGTCTTTGATACCCAACTTGGTATGCAAGGCATGGAAGGTATTGGTGAACTCCATAAATGCTTGGCCCCTCTCTTGCCATAGTGTGGTCCATCTCATGTACTGGTCCTCATAGTTTCCAACAGGGTAATTCTGTACCTTTACCGCATCCACAAAAAAATCCCAAGTGGGGTCAGCCCCATATATTCCAGACTCCACTATGGAATTTTTCTCCCAGTAAGTTTCCCACCAATGTGTTACATGAGGGAGATATTTAAGGAGTGCGAAGGTGATCTTTTCTTTGTCGGAAAAATTGTGAATAGAGAAATAACCTTCTAGTAGATTTAACCATTTTTCTAGGGCTTCTGCATCTATCTATCCTTCAAGTACAGGAATATCAAAATTAACTTTTACCTTGAAAGGCAAGGTGCCTTCAAAGTGGTTGCTTCATGAAGATGCCCCTGATGCTATCGATAGGCGTTGAAGGATGTGGAAAAAATTCTCCATCATTTCGTCCCTCTGTCACGAGAGAGCTTGTTCAAGCAACAGATTGATAGGATCATCTTCTCTGTCGTTTTTGTTTTCTTCCACCATTGAGGGTTTCTTGGGTGTGCGAGAGAAATTGTCTTCAATAGAGACAAGCGCAAGACCCAAATTTCTATACTCGAACCTCGTCAGGGACATGCACTGAAAAAAAATGATCAAGTGCAGCCTTCTCTGATACCACTGATCCGGATTATTTTCGGCACGAAATGAAAGCGAAGATATAATAAACAAATGCACAGAGATATCACGTATATCCAATAATATAACATAAATATATCATAGATGAAACCATAAACACATAGATACAATAATACACGATTTCTATTAATGAAAGAAATGTACAGAGACTGTAAAAATACAGAGTGAAAGACTCGCTAGAATGGTTGAAGCTTATCTCTGAGAAGAGATGTGACGGCTACTCTCATTTAGAAGAAGATGATTACAATGATGCTCTGAAGGCCTTTTTACAATAATAAGGAATGCCAAAAACCCTAGACATCCCAAAACCTAACCCTAGGAGATGAAGCGCGAAAAGTCATGTGGGCCCCGTTTGGGTAAGTGAGTACATCAACTTCTCGGGGTCGTAACTTTTGTATATGATCTCCGTTTTAGGCGTGTGATAGGTCATTAGAAAGTTATCATCGAGGAGATTCATTTTGGGGGCTCAATCATGCCTTTGACTATCATTGTGAACATATATCTCAAAAAACCTTCATTTGGGCCCTCAAAATGTCCACGGAAGTTAAAACATGATAAAAATAGTAAATTGCCAACATTGCCAGAAAACTATTTTGAGCCATTTGGAAAAGGTGGGTGGCCACCGATATCCACCTGGTTCAATCCTCCCTCTTTAGGAAGCAATGGTCTCCATTGCGTTGAGTTCCCGGGGGAGAGGGAAAAGCGTTTGTTGAATCTACATCTTGGTGAACTACTTGTCTCGTTGGAGATGTTGCGCTGCTCAATTTGTGGAAATCTGTTACAAACCTGTTGAAGTTGAGGTTGTTCAACAAGTCGAGATACATGAGAGGATGATGTGTATAAGGAATCTTTGCACTTTGCTGCAGCCTTTTCAACTTGCTTCTATTGGATAGAAGGTTCTTGGGGCAAGGCTGTAGTGGTTGCAGTGTCCTTTTGTTCTCCTTTTGAACAGATTGTGAAGAAGTTGAATTTTGCAGTATGAGATACTAACTTGCGGCACTTTTTAGGTGGAATAGTAGTCGAAACTACCTCTAGTATTCTGTAGAGATGACCCCCCAAAGTAACAATGAAACTATAGGGAAGAGACTCATAAACAGCATGGTGTCTGCACATATATGGTTGGCCCAAGAGAACATCACAAACATCCAGTGGGGAAACATCAAATAATACCTCATCCTTGAAGGGTTGGATGCCGTATGACAATCGACACTATTGGCTGACACGGAGGTCTCATCCTTGTCGAAGCCACCCGATGTTGTATGGATGTGGGTGTGGTGTTGTCGACAATCCCAACTGTTTGACGACCTCTGTTGAGATGAGATTTTTCTGGCTTCCGCTATCAATAATAAAATGCAGCAGGGTCCCCTTCACCCACATTTGTGAATGAAAAAGGTGCTCCCCCTCTTTAGGATCTATTGGTTCTTCTGGTTGATTTGTTGCGGTCACGACAATAGCAGTGGGGTCTGCATCAGTGATCTATCCTTTACCAGTATTTTCAGAATCAGATTCTGAATCAGGGTTCGGCTCCTTGTCTTTGATCTCGGCAACCAATGACTGTTTTGAGCGACATTCATTAGTGTTGTGCAAAGGGATTTTGTGGAAATCACACCATTTTCTGGTGTCCTTCTTTGTCTTCCCGCGACCCTTCTTTTCCTATGTCTTGGACTGGTTTTCGGGAGACTGTTTGTTAGGGTCGTCTTTGTACTACTTTGGTTGTTGCATATTTGCATATCAGAATTCTCATTTGTTCTGGTTCTTAAATTTCTGCTCAATTTTAAGAGCATATCGATAAGCAGTACCAAGTGATGAGATGTCCAGAAAATCCATTTCCATCTGGATGTATCTGTGTAGAGCCCCACGGTATTTCAGAACCAAATTTCTCTCAGAGTATTTGATACCCAGCTTGGTACGTAAGGTATGGAAGGTATTGGTGAACTCCATAACTTCTTGGTCCCTCTCTTGCCGTAGTGTGGTGCATCTCATGTACTGGTCCTAATAGTTGCCAACAGGGTAATACTGTTCCTTTTCCGCATCCACAAAAAAATCCCAAGTGGGGTCGACCCCATATATTCCAGACTCCTCTCTGGAACTTTTCTCCCAATAAGTTTCCCACCAATGTTTGACATGAGGGAGAGCTTTAAGGAGTGCGAAGGTGATTTTTTCTTTGTCGAAAAAATTGTGAACAGAGAAATAACCTTCTAGCAGATTTAATCATTTTTCCAGGGCTTCTGCATCTATCTGTCCTTCAAGTATAGGAATATCAAAATTAACTTGTACCTTGAAAGGCAAGGTGCCTCCAAAGTGGTCTCTTGATGAATATGTGCCTAATTCTATCGGCAGGTGTTGAAGGATGTGGGAAAAATTTTCCATCATTTCATCCCTCTGTCGCGTAAGAGCTTGCTCAAGGAATAGATTGATAGGATTGTCTGCTCCATCGTTTTTCTTTTCTTCCTCCATTGAGGGTTTATTCAGTGTGTGAGAGTGATTGAATTCAAGAGAGACAAGCTCAAGACCCAACTTTCTATACTTGGACCTCATCAGGGACATGAACTGAAAAAAACGATCAAGAGTAGCCTGCTCTGATACCACTGATCCGGATTATTTTCGGCACGAAATGAGAGCGGAGATATAATAAAGAAATGCACAGAGATATCGCGTATATACAATAATATAACATAAATATATCAGATATGCAACCATAAACACAGAGATACAGTAATACACTATTTCTACTAATAAAAAAAATGCACAGAGACTGTAAAATTACAGAGTGAAAGACTCGCTAGAATGGGGCAGCTTATCTCTGAGAAGAGATGTGACGGCTACTCGCATTTGAAAGAAGATGATTAAAATGTGGATCTGAAGGAATTTTTACAATAAGAAGGAATGCAAAAAACCCTAGACATCCAAAAACCTAACCCTAGGAGATGAAGCACCAAAAGTCATGTGGGCCTCGTTTGTGTAAGTGAGTACATCAACTTCCCGGGGTCGTAACTTTTGCATACGATCTTCGTTTTAGGCATGTGATAGCTTCTTGGAAAGATATCATCGAGGAGATTAATTTTTGGGGCTCAATAATGCCATTGGATATCATTGAGAACATCTATCTTGAAAATCCTTCATTTGGGCCCTCAAAATGGCCTCGAAAGTTAAAACCTGCTAAAAATAGTAAATTGCCAACATTGCCAAAAAACTGTTTTGAGCCATTTGGAAAAGGTGGGTGGCCACTGATATCCACTTGGATCAATCCTCCCTCCTTAGGAAGAAATGGTCTTCATTTCATTGAGTTACCGGGGCAGAGGGAAAAGCATTTGTTGAATCTGCATCTTGGTGAGTTGTTTGTCTTGCTGGAGATGCCGCATTGCTCAGTTTGTGGAACTCTGTCACGAACCTGTTGAGATTGAGGCTATTCAACAAGTCAAGATACATGAGAGGACGATGTGCAGAATGAATATTTTCACTTTTCTGCAACCTTTTCGACTTGCTTCTATTGGTTAGAAGGTGCTTGGGGCAAGGCTATAGTTGTTGCAGTGCCCTTTTGTTCTCCTTTTGAACAGATTGTGAAGAAGCTGAATTTTGCAGTATGAGATACTACCTTGCGGCACTTTTTAGGTGGAAAAGTAGTCAGAACTACCTCTGGTATTCTGTAGAGATGACCCCCCAAAGTAACAATGAAAATATGGCGTCTCCACATATATGGTTGGCCCAAGAGAACATCACAGACATTTTGTGGGACAACATCACATAATACCTCATCCTTGAAGGGTTGGATGTCGTATGACAATCGACACTGTTGGCTGACACGGAGATCTCATCCTTGTCGAAGCCACCCAATGTTGTATGGATGTGGGTGTGGTGTTGTCGGCAATCCCAACTGTTTGACGACCTCTGCTGAGATGAGGTTTTTCTGGCTTCCGCTATCAACAATAAAATGTAGCGGGGTCCCCTTCACCCACATTTGTGAATGAAAAAGGTGCTTCCCCTCTTTAGGATGTGTTGGTTCTTCTGGTTGAATTGTTGCGGTCGCGACAATAGCAGTGGGGTCTACGTCAATGATCTTTCCTTTACCATTATTTTCATAATCAAATTATGAATTAGGGTTTGGCTCCCTATCTTTGATCTCGACGACCAATGACTGTTTTGAGCGACATTCATCAGTGTTGTGCTAGGGAATTTTGTGGAAATCACACCATTTTCCGGTGTCCTTCTTTGTCTTCCCATGACCCTTCTTTTCCTGTAGCTTGGACTGGTTTTTGGGAGACTATTTGTTAGTGTCATCTTTGTCATACTTTGGTTATTGTGGGTTTGCAGATCTGAATTCCAGTTTGTTCTGGTGCTTAAATTTCTGTTCAATTTTAGCGGCATATCGATAAGCAGCACCGAGTGATGAGATTTCCAGAAAATCCATTTCAGTCTGGATGTATCTGTGTAGAGCCCCACGGTATTTTAGAACCAAATGTCGCTCGAAGTCTTTGATACCCATATTGGTACGTGAGGTATGGAAGGTATTGGTGAACTCCAGAACTGCTTGGCCCCTCTTTTGTCGTAGTGTGGTGCATCTCATGTACTGGTCCTCATAGTTGCAACTAGGGTAATACTGTTCCTTTACTGCATCCACAAAAACATCCCAAGTGGGGTTGGCCCCATATATTCCAGACTCCTCTATGCAACTTTTCTCCCAGTAAGTTTCCCACCAATGTTTGACATGAGGGAGAGCTTTAAGGATTGCGAAGGTAATCTTTTCTTTGTCGAAAAAATTGTGAATAGAGAAATAACCTTCTAGCAGACTTAACCATTTTTCCAGGGCTTCTGCATCTATCTATCATTCAAGGAAAGGAATATCAAAACTAACTTGTACCTTGAAAGGAGAGGTGCCTCCAAAGTGGTCGCTTGATGAATATGAAAATGATACTATCGGTAGGCGTTGAAGGATGTGGGAAAAATTCTCCATCATTTCCTCCCTCTGTCGCGTGAGAGCTTGCTCAAGCAATAGATTGATAGGATCACCTGCTCATGCTTTTTTCTTTTCTTCCACCATTGAGGGTTTCTTGGGTGTGTGAGAGCCATTTTCTTCGAGAGATAAAAACTCGAGACCCAACTTTCTATACTCAGACCTCTTCGGGGACATGCACTGAAAAAAACGATCAAGAGCAGCCTGCTCTGATACCACTGATCCGGATTATTTTCGGCACGAAATGAGAGTGGAGATATAATAAATAAATGCACAGAGATATCACATATATCCAATAATATAACATAAATATATCAGAGATGCAACCGTAAACACAGAGATATAGTAATACACAATTTCTATTAATGAAAGAAATGTACAGAGACTGTAAAAATACAGAGTGAAAGACTCGCTAGAATGGTTGAAGCTTATCTCTGAGAAGAGATGTGACGGCTACTCTCATTCAGAAGAAGATGATTACAATGATGCTCTGAAGGCCTTTTTACAATAAGAAGGAATGCCAAAAACCCTAGACATCCAAAAACCTAACCCTAGGAGATGAAGCGCCAAAAGTCATGTGGGCCCCGTTTGGGTAAGTGAGTACATCAACTTCCTGGGGTCATAACTTTTGCATACGAACTCCATTTTAGGCGTGTGATAGCTCCTTGGAAAGGTATCATCAAGGAAACTCATTTTGGTTGCTCAATCATGCCTTCAACTATCATTGAGAACCTCTATCTCGAAAAACCTTCATTTGGGCCCTCAAAATGGCCCCGAAAGTTAAAACCTGCTAAAAATAATAAATTGCCAACATTGCTAGAAAATTGTTTTGAGCCATTTGGAAAAGGTGGGTGGCCACCGATATCCACCTGGATCAATCATCCCTCCTTAGGAAGCAATGGTCTCCATTTCATTGAGTTCATGGGGGAGCGGGAAAAGCATTTGTTGAATGTGCATCTTGGTGAGTTGCTTGTCTTGCTGGAGATGTCGCGCTGCTCAGCTTGTGGAAATCTATTACGAACCTGTTGACATCGAGGCTATTCAAAAAGTCAAGATACATGAGAGGATGATGTGCATAAGGTATCTTTGCACTTTGTTGCAGCCTTTTCAACTTGCTTCTGTTGGATAGAAGGTGCTTGGGGCAACACTGTAGTGGTTACGGTGTCCTTTTATTCTCCTTTTGAACAAATTGTGAAGAAGCTGAATTTTGCAGTATGAGATACTACCTTGCGGCACTTTTTACGTGGAATAGTAGTCGGAACTACCTCTGGTATTCTGTAAAGATGACCCCCCAAAGTAACAATGACACTACGGGGTCAAGAATCATAAACAACATGGTGTCTCCACATATATGGTTTGCCCAACAGAACATCACAGACATCCAGTGGGGCAACATCACATAATACCTCACCCTTGAAGGGTTGGATGCCATCTGACAGTCGACACTATTGGCTAACACAAAGATCTCGTCCTTGTCGAAGCCACCCGATGTTGTATGGCTACAGGTGTGGTGTTGTCAACAATCCTAATTGTTTGATGACCTCTGTTGAGATGAGGTTTTTCTGGATTTCGCTATCAACAATAAAATGCAGCGGGGTCCCCTTCACCCACATTTGTGAATGAAAAAGGCGCTCCCCCTCTTCAGAATCTATCATGACAATAGCAGTGGTCATGAAAATAGCAGTGGGGTCTGCGTCAATGATATGTCCTTTACCAGTATTTTCAGAATCAGACTCTGAATCAAGGTTTGGCTCCTTGTCTTTGATCTCGGTGACCAATGACTATTTTTAGCCACATTCATCAGTGTTGTGCCAGGGGCTTTTGTGGAAATCACACCATTTTCCGGTGTCCTTCTTTGTCTTCCTATGACCCTTTATTTTCTGTGTCTTGGACTGGTTTTTGGGAGACTGTTTGTTAGGGTCGTCTTTTTCATACTTTGGTTGTTGCGGATTTGCAGATATGAATTCCCGTTTGTTTTGGTGCTTAAATTTTTTCTCAATTTTAACAGCATATCGATAAGCAGCACCGAGTGATGAGATGCCCAGAAAATCCATTTCAGTCTGGATGTATCTGTGTAGAGACCCACGATATTTCAAAACCAAATGTTGCTCGAAGTCTTTGATACTTAGCTTGGTACGCAAGGTATGGAAGGTATTGTTGAACACTAGAACTTCTTGGCCCCTCTCTTGCCAAAGAGTGGTCCATCTCATGTACTGGTCCTCATAGTTGCCAACAGGGTAATACTGTTCCTTTACCACATCCACAAAAAAATCCCAAGTGGGGTCGGCCCCATATATTCCAGACTCCTCTGTGGAACTTTTCTCCCAGTAAGTTTCCCACCAATGTTTGACATGAGGGAGATATTTAAGGAGTGCGAAGGTGATCTTTTCTTTGGCGGAAAAATTGTGAACAGAGAAATAACCTTCTAGCAGATTTAACCATTTTTCCAGGGCTTCTGCATCTATCTGTCCTTCAAATACAGGAATATAAAAATTAACTTGTAACTTGAAAGGCGAGGTGCCTTCAAAGTGGTCGCTTGATGAAGATGTACCTGATGCTATTGGCAGGCGTTGAAGGATGTGGGCAAAAATTTCCATCATTTCGTCCCTCTGTCGCATGAGAGCTTGCTCAAGCAACAGATTGATAGGATCATATGCTCCATCATTTTTCTTTTCTTCTGCCATTGAGGGTTTCTTGGGTGTGCAAGAGCGATTGTCTTCAAGAGATACAAGCTCGAGACCCAACTTTCTATACTCGGACCTCGTCGAGGACATGCACTGAAAAAAATGATCAAGAGCAGTCTGCTCTGATACCACTGATTCGGATTATTTTCAGCATGAAATGAGAGTGGAGATATAATAAAGAAATGCATAGAGATATCACGTATATCCAATAATATAACATAAATATATCAGAGATGCAACCATAAACACAGAGATACAGTAATACAAGATTTCTATTAATGAAAGAAATGTACAGAAACTGTAAAAATACAGAGTGAAAGACTCGCTAGAATGGTGACATCTTATCTCTGAGAAGAGATGTGACGGCTACTCGCATTCGCAGGAAGATAATTACAATGAGGCTCTGAAGGAATTTTTACAATAAGTAGGAATTCCAAAAACCCTAAACATCCAAAAACCTAACGCTAGGAGATGAAGCGCCAAAAGTCATGTGGGCCCCGTTTGGGTAAGTGAGTACATCAACTTCCCGGGGTCGTAACTTTTGCATACGATCTACGTTTTAGGCGTGTGATAGCTCATTGGAAAGGTATCGTTGAGGAGATTCATGTTGGTGGCTCAATCATGCCATATGGATATCATTGAGAATCATGCTAAAAATAGTAAATTAACAACATTGCCAGAAAACTATTTTGAGCTATTTGGAAAAGGTGGGTGGCCACCGATATCCACCTTGATCAATCCTCCCTCCTTAGGAAGCAATGGACTTCATTGCGTTGAGTTCCCGGGGGAGAGTGAAAAGCGTTTGTTGAATTTTCATCTCGTGAGATGCTTGTCTCGCCGGAGACACTGCTCTGCTCAGTTTATGGAAATATGTCATGAACCTATTGAGGTTGAGGCTGTTCAACAAGTCAAGATACATGAGAGGATGATGTGCAGAAGGAATCTTTTCACTTTGCTGCAGCCTTTTCAGCTTGCTTCTATTGGATAGAAGGTTCTTGGGGCAAGGCTGTAGTGGTTGCAGTGTCCTTTTGTTCTCCTTTTGAACAGATTGTGAACAAGATGAATTTTACAGTATGAGATACTACCTTGCGACACTTTTTATGTGGAACAGTAGTCACAACTACCTCTGGTATTCTGTAGAGATGACCCCCCAAAGTAACAATGACACTACGGGGTCGAGACTCATAAACATCATGGCGTCTCCACATATATGGTTGGCCCAAGAGAATATCACAGACATCCAGTGGGGCAACATCACATAATACCTCATCCTTGAAGGGTTGGATGCCGTATGACAATCAAAACTGTTGGCTGACATGGAGATGTCATCCTTGTCGAAGCCACCCGATGTTGTATGGATGCAGGTGTGGTGTTGTCGACAATCCCAACTGTTTGACGACCTCTACTGAGATGAGGTTTTTCTGGCTTCCGCTATAAACAATAAAATGCAGCGGGGTCCCCTTCACTGACATTTTTGACTGAAAAAGGCGCTCCCCCTCTTCAGAATCTGTTGGTTCTTCTGGTCGAATTGTTACGGTCGTGACAATAGCAGTGGGGTCTGTGTCAATTATCTATCCTTTACCAGTATTTTCAGAATTGGATTCTGAATTAGGGTTCGACTCCTTGTCTTTGATCTCAGCGACCAATGACTATTTTGAGCGACCTTCATCAGTGTTGTGCCAGGGGATTTTGTGGAAATCACACCATTTTCTGGTGTCCTTCTTTGTCTTCCCGTGACCCTTCTTTTCCTGTGTCTTGTACTGGATTTCAGGAGACTATTTGTTAGGGTCGTCTTTGTCATACTTTGGTTGTTGCGGATTTGCAGATCCAAATTCCCATTTGTTCTGGTGTTTAAATTTCTGCTAAATTTTAACAACATATCGATAAGCAGCACTGAGTGATGACATGTCTAGAAAATCCATTTCAGTCTGGATGTATCTGTGTAGAGCCCCATGGTATTTCAGCACCAAATGTCACTCGGAGTCTTTGATACCCAACTTGGTACGCAAGGTATGGAAGGTATATGTGAATTCCAGAACTACTTGGCCCCTCTCTTGCCGCAGTGTGGTCCATCTCATGTACTGGTCCTCATAGTTTCCAACAGGGTAATATTGTTCCTTTACAACATCCACAAAAAAATCCGAAGTGGCGTCAGCCCCATATATTCCAGACTCCTCTATGGAACTTTTCTCCTAGTAAGTTTCCCACCAATGTTTGACATGAGGGAGAGCTTTAAGGAGTGTGAAGGTGATCTTTTTCTTGTCGGAAATTTTTTTCCCACCAGGGCTTCTACATCTATCTGTCCTTCAAGTACAGGAATATCAAAATTAACTTGTACCTTGAAAGGAAAGGTGCCTTCAAAGTGGTTGCTTGATGAATATGTGCTTGATTCTATCGACAGGTGTTGAAGGATGTGGGAAAAATTCTCCAGCATTTCATACCTCTGTCGCATGAGAGCTTGCTCAAGCAACAGATTGATAGGATCGTCTGCTCCATCATGTTTCTTTTTTTCCACCATTGAGGTTTTCTTGTGTGTGCGAGAGCAATTGTCTTCAAGAGAGACAAGCATGAGACCCAAATTTATATACTCGGACATCATCAGGGACATGCACTGAAAAAAATGATCAAGAGCATCCTGCTCTGATACCACTGATCCAGATTATTTTCGGCACGAAATGAGAGCGTAGATATAATAAAGAAATGCACAGAGATATCGTGTATATCCAAAAATATAACATAAAAATATCAGAGATGCAACCATAAACACAGAGATAAAGTAATACACGATTTCTATTAATGAGAGAAATATACAGAGACTGTAAAAATACAGAGTGAAAGACTCGCTAGAATGGTGGAAGCTTATCTCTGAGAAGAGATGTGACGGCTATTCGCATTCACAAGACGATGATTACAATGAGGCTCTAAAGTTATTTTAACAATAATCAGGAATGAAAAAAACCCTAGACATCCAAAAACCTAACCCTAGGAGATGAAGCGCCAAAAGTCATGTGGGCCCCTTTTGGGTAAGTGAGTACATCAACTTCTCGGTGTCGTAAGTTTTGCATACGATCTTCGTTTTAGGCGTGTGATATCTCATTGGAAAGGTATCATCGAGGAGATTCATTTTGGGGGATCAATCATGCCTTTGACTATCATTGAGAACATATATCTTGAAAAACATTCATTTGGGCCCTCAAAATGGCCTCGGAAGTTAAATCCTGCTAAAAATAGTAAATTGCCAACATTGCCAGAAAACTGTTTTGAGCCATTTGGAAAAGGTGGGTGGCCACCGATATCCACCTGGATCAATATTCCCTCCTTAGGAAGCAATGGTATCCATTGCGTTGAGTTCCCGGGGGAGAGGGAAAAGTGTTTTTTGAATCTGCATCTTGGTGAGCTGCTTGTCTCGCTGGAGACGTTGCGTTGCTTAGTTTGTGGAAATCTGTTACAAATCTGTTGAGGTTGAGGCTGTTCAACAAGTCAAGATACATGAGAGGATGATGTGCAGAAGGAATATTTGCACTTTTCTGTAGCCTTTTTGACTTGCTTCTTTTGGATAGAAGGTTCTTGGGGCAAGGCTGTAGTGGTGGCAGTGTCCTTTTGTTCTCCTTTTGAACAAATTGTGAAGAAGTTGAATTTTGCAGTATGAGATACTACCTTGCAACACTTTTTAGGTGGAACAGTAGTTGGAACTACCTCTGGTATTCTATAGAGATGACCCCCAGAAGTAACAATGACACTATGGGGAAGAGACTAATAAACAACATGGCGTCTCCACATATATGGTTGGCCCAAGAGAACATCACAGACATCCAGTGGGGAAACATCACATAATAACTCATCCTTGAAGGGTTGGATGCCGTATGACAATCGACACTGTTGGTTGACACAGAGATCTCATCCTTGTCGAAGCCACCCAATGTTGTATGGTTGCGGGTGTGGTGTTGTCGACAATCCCAACTGTTTGACGACCTCTGCTGAGATGAGGTTTTTCTAGCTTCCGCTATCAACAATAAAATGCAGTGGGGTCCCCTTCACCCATATTTTTGAATGAAAAAGGTGCTCCCCCTCTTCAGGATTTATTGGTTCTTTTGGTTGAATTGTTGCAGTCGCGACAATAACAGTGGCGTCTGCGTCAATGATCTATCCTTTACCAGTATTTTCAAAATTAGATTCTGAATCAGGGTTCGGCTCCTTGTCTTTGATCTTACTGACCAATGACTGCTTTGAACGACATTCATCAGTGTTGTTCCAAGGGCTTTCGTGGAAATCACACCATGTTCCAATGTCCTTCTTTGTCTTCCCGTGACCCTTCTTTTCCTGTGTCTTGGACTGGTTTTCGGGAGACTGTTTGTTAGGGTCGTCTTTGTCATACTTTGGTTGTTGTGGATTTGCAGATCCGAATTCCCGTTTGTTCTAGTGCTTAAATTTATGCTCAATTTTAAAAGCATATCGAAAAGAAACATCGAGTGATGAGATGTCCAGAAAATCCATTTTAGTCTGGATGTATCTGTGTAGAGCCCCATGGTATTTCAGAACCAAATGTCCCTCAGAGTCTTTGATACCCAGCTTGGTATGCAAGGTATGGAAGGTATTGGTGAACTCCATAACTGGTTGGTCCCTCTATTGCCGTAGTGTGGTCCATCTCATGTACTGGTCCTCATAGTGGCCAACAAGGTAATATTGTTCCTTTATCGCATCCACAAAAAAATCCTAAGTGGGGTCGACCCCATATATTCCAGACTGCTCTTTGGAAATTTGCTCCCAGTAAGTTTCCCACCAATGTTTGACATGAGGCAAAGCTTTAAGGAGTGCGAAGGTGATCTTTTCTTTGTCAGAAAAATTGTGAACAGAGAAATAACCTTCTAGCAGATTTAACCTTTTTTCTAGGGCTTCTGCATCTATCTGTCCTTCAAGTACAGGAATATCAAAACTAACTTGTACCTTGAAAGGAAAGGTGCCTCCAAAGTGGTCACTTGATGAATATGCACCTTATGCTATCGGCAGGCATTGAAGGATGTGGGAAAAATTCTCCATCATTTCATCCCTCTATCGCGTGAGAGCTTGCTCAAGCAATAGATTGATAGGATCGTCTGCTCCGTCATTTTTATTTTCTTCCACCATTGAGGGTTTATTGGGTGTGTGAGAGAGATTGTCTTCAAGAGAGACAAGCTCGATACCCAACTTTTTATACTCGGACCACGTCGGGGACATGCACTGAAAAAAATGATCAAGAGCAGCCTGTTCTGATACCACTGATACAGATTATTTTCGGCACGAAATGAGAGTGGAGATATAATAAAGAAATGCACATAGATATCGTGTATATCCATTAATATAACATAAATATATTAGAGATGCAACCATAAACATAGAGATACAGTAATACATGATTTCTATTAATGAACGAAATGTACAGAGACTGTAAAAATATAGAGTGAAAGACTCGCTAGAATGGTGGTAGCTTATCTTTGAGAAGAGATGTGAAGGCTAATCACATTCATGAGAAGATGATTATAGTGAGGCTCTAAAGGTCTTTTTACAATAATAAGGAATGAAAAAAACCCTAGACATCCAAAAACCTAACCCTAGGAGATGAAGCGCCAAAAGTCATGTGGGCCCCGTTTGGGTAAGTGAGTACATCAACTTCCCGAGGTTGTAACTTTTGCATACGATCTTTGTTTTAAGCGTGTCATAGCTTGTTGGAAAGGTATCATCGAGGAGAATAATTTTGGGGGATAAATCATGCCTTTGGATATCATTGAAAACTTCTATCTCAAAAAACATTCATTTGGGCCCTTTAAATGGCCTCGAAAGTTAAAACCTACTAAAAATAGTAAATTGCCAACATTGCCAGAAAACTGTTTTGAGATATTTGCTAAAGGTGGGTGGCCACCGATATCCACCTGGACCAATCCTTCCTCCTTAGGAAGCAATGGTCTCCATTGCGTTGAGTTCCGGGGGGAGAGGGAAAAGCGTTTGTTGAATCTGCATCTTGGTGAACTGCTTGTCTCACTGGAGACGCCACGTTGCTCAGTTTGTGGAAATCTATCACGAACCTGTTGAGGTTGAGGTTGTTCAACAAGTCGAGATACATGAGAGGACGATGTGCAGAAGGAATATTTTCACTTTGCTGCAGCCTTTTCGACTTGCTTCTTTTGGATAGAAGGTGCTTGGGGCAAGGTTGTGAAGGTTGCATTGTCCTTGTGTTCTCCTTTTGAACAGATTATGAAGAAGCTGGATTTTGCAGTATGAGATACTACCTTGTGACACTTTTTAGGTGGAACAGTAGTCGAAACTACCTCTGGTATTCAGTAGAGATGACACCCCAAAGTAACAATGACACTATGGGGTAGAGACTCATAAACAACATGGCGTCTCCACATATATGGTTGGCCCAAGAGAACATCACAGACATCCAGTCGGGCAACATCACATAATACCTCATCCTTGAAGGGTTGGATTCTGTATGACAATCGAAATTGTTGGTTGACACAGAGATCTCGTCCTTATCAAGCCACCCTATGTTGTATGGTTGCGGGTGTGGTGTTGACGACAATCCCAACTATTTGTCGACCTCTGCTGCGATGAGGTTTTTATGGATTCTGCTATCAACAATAAAACACAGCGGGGTCCCCTTCACCCATATTTGTGAATGAAAAATCCACTCCCACTCTTCAGTATCTGTTGGTTCTTCTGGTTGAATTGTTGCAATCACAACAATAGCAGTGGGTTCTACGTCAATGATCTGTATTTTACCAGTATTTTCAGAATCAGATTCAGAATCAGGGTTCGACTCCTTGTCTTTGATCTCAGCGACCAATGACTGTTTTGAGAGACATTCATCAGTGTTGTGCCAGGGGATTTTTTGGAAATCACACCATTTTCTAGTGTCCTTATTTTTCTTCCTATGACCCTTCTTTTCCTGTGTCTTGGATTGGTTTTCGGGAGACTATTTGTTAGGGTCGTCTTTATCATACTTTGGTTGTTGCGGATTTGTAGATCTGAATTCCCATTTTTTCTGGTGATTAAATTTCTACTCAATTTTAACAGCATATCGATAGGCAACACTGAGTGATGAGATGTCCAAAAAATCCATTTCAGTCTGGATGTATCTGTGTAGAGCCGCACGGTATTTCATAACCAAATGTCGCTCAGAGTCTTTGATACCCAACTTGGTACGTAAGGTATGGAAGGTATTGGTGAACTCTGGAACTGCTTGGCCCCTCTCTTGCCGCAGTGTGTTCCATCTCATGTACTGGTCCTCATAGTTGCCAACATGGTAATACTGTTCCTTTACTGCATCCACAAAAAAAATCCCAAGTGGGATCAACCCCATATATTCCAGACTCCTCTGTGGAACTTTTCTCTCAATAAGTTTCCGACCAATGTTTGAAATGAGGGAGAGCTTTAAGGAGTGTGAAGGTGATATTTTCTTTGTCGGAAAAATTGTGAACAGAGAAATAACCTTCTAGCAGATTTAACAATTTTTCCAGGGCTTCTGCATCTATCTATTCTTCAAATACAGGAATATCAAAATTAACTTGTACCTTGAAAGGTGAGGTGCCTCCAAAGTGGTCACTTGATGAAGATGCACTTGATGCTATTGTTATCAGACTAATCGGTAGGTGTGGACACTAATAGATCTCCCTAGATCCACCTAGATCTAAAACAAAACAGGACAGGACATGACTCTTTCCGTAAGTTTTGAACATTGAATTAGCTAGTAGGAAGGAACAAGTAACATACCTTTGTATTTCTTCCTAGGGTCTCTATTTCTCCTGCTTCGCTCCGGTGCTCTCGTGAGGTCAAGACCAAGACAACACAAACCAACCAAAGTCAAGATAGCAAAATATATTCAACTGTCAACTTATGTGTATGATCAAGGAATTACACAATAAAGTGAGAATATCTTTATAGGAAAGGGACATGCCATTGTATCATATTGATTGAAAGTAAAGATTAAAACCTGATCACCTTGATGTCGCAAGCTTCCTTTCGATGGCTCTTGGCTCCAACACACACACTTTCTCAATCCTTGTATGAAGAAGATCAAATCCTCTTGATAGACTTGCTAGAGTCTTCAAGCTCCTATTCAAGCTAAGTCCTTCACACAATTCTTTCACCAATTCTCCAATGAATCTTGCTTAACCTTTTCCATGAGAATTCCATCAATATATAGGAGAGAATGAGATGGTTACTTAGATAAGAATGATCCCACAATATCAGGGAATCCAGTACAAGGATAACCATTCGAATGCCAACCCATTCTTCTAGAAGATTCCCTTCTAGAAACATCGAGAATTCATCTTTTTCCATGCTTTAGAGGAGGTTCACACCCTAGCTAAGTTTCACAGTGTGAGAAGTTCGCACCCTAGCTTAAGGCAGCCTGCGAGAATGTGTCATTCTCGCACCCTGGAATACTAGCAACCTGCGAACTCTCTTCAAAAGTGAGCTTTCTGAGAAGAGATGAATGTCAATTTACTCAGGAGAAAGTTCTTATGAGGATCCTGAGTACACCATCATCAATACACCATCATGATGACCAAAATCATGGGTAACATCTATCGGCAGGCGTTGAAGGATGTGGGCAAAATTCTACATCATTTCATCCCTCTGTCGCGTGAGAGCTTGCTCAAGCAACAAATTGATAGGATCGTCTGCTCCATCGTTTTTCTTTTCTTCTGCCATTGAGGGTTTCTTGGGTGTGCGAGAGTGATTGTATTCAAGAGAGACAAGATAGAGACCCAACTTTGTATACTCAGACCTCGTTGGGGACATGCACTGAAAAAAATGATCAAGAGCAGCCTGCTCTGATACCACTGTTTTGGATTATTTTCGGCACGAAATGAGAACGGAGATATAATAAAGAAATCCACAGAGATATTGCGTATATCCAATAATATAACATAAATATATTAGAGATGAAACCATAAACACATAGATATAGTAATACACAATTTCTATTAATGAAAGAAATGTACAGAGACTGTAAAAATACAGAGTGAAAGACTCGCTAGAATGGTGGCAACTTATCTCCGAGAAGAGATGTGACGGCTACTTGCATTCACAAGAAGATGATTACAATGAGGCTCTGAATACCTACTTACAATAAGAAAGAATTCCCAAAACCCTAGACATCCAAAAACCTAACCCTAGGAGATGAAGCACCAAAAGTCATGTGGGCCCCGTTTGGGTAAGTGAGTACATCAACTTCCCAGGGTAGTAACTTTTGCATACGATATCCGTTTTAGGCGTGTGATAGCTCGTTGGAAAGGTATCATCAAGGAGATTAATTTTTGAGGCTCAATCATGCCTTTTATTACCATTTAGAATCTATATATAAAAAAAAACTTCATTTGGGCCCTCAAAATGGCCCCGGAAGTTAAAACCTGCTAAAAATAGTAAATTGCCAACATTGCCAGAAAACTGTTTTGAGCCATTTGGAAAAGGTGGGTGGCCACCAATATCCACCTGGATCAATCCTCCCTCCTTAGGAAGAAATGGTATATATTGCATTGAGTTCTCAGGGGAGAGGGAAAAGCATTTGTTGAATCTGCATCTTTTTGAGTTGCTTGTCTTGCTGGAGACGCCAAGCTACTCAGTTTGTGGAAATCTATCATGAACCTGTTGAGGTTGAGGCTGTTCAACAAGTCAAGATACATGAGAGGATGATGTGCAGAAGGAATATTTGCACTTTGCTGCAGCCTTTTCAACTTTCTTCTGTTGGACAGAAGGTGCTTGGGGCAAGGCTGTAGTGGTTGTAGTGTCCTTTTGTTCTCGTTTTGAACAAATTGTGAAGAAGCTGAATTTTGCAGTATGAGATACCACCTTGTGGCACGTTTTAGGTGGAACAGTAGTCAGAACTACCTCTGGTATTCTGTAGAGATGAACCCCCAAAGTAACAATGACACTACAGGGTCGAGACTCATAAACAACATGGCGTTTCCACATATATGGTTGGCCCAAGAGAACATCACAGATATCCAGTGGGGAAACATCACTTTATACCTCATCCTTGAAGGGTTGGATGCCGTATGACAATCGACACTGTTGCATAACACGAAGATCTTGTCCTTGTAAAAGCCACCTGATGTTGTATGGCTGTGGGTGTGGTGTTGTCGACAATCCCAACTGTCTGATGACCTCTACTGAGATGAGGTTTTCTTGGCTTCCTCTATCAACAATAAAATGCAGCGAGGTCCCCTTCACCCACATTTGTGAATGAAAAAGGCGCTCCCTCTATTCAGGATCTATTGGTTCTTCTGGTTCTATTGTTGTGGTCACGACAATAGCAGTGGGGTCTGCGTCAATGATCTGTCCTTTAACAGTATTTTCAAAATCATATTCTGAATCAGTGTTCAGCTCTTTTTCTTTGATCTCAGTGACCAATGAATGTTTTGAGTGACATTCATCAGTGTTGTGCCAAGGGCTTTTGTGGAAATCACACCATTTTTCAGTGTCCTTCTTTGTCTTCCCGTGACCCTTTCCTTTGTCTTAGACAAGTTTTCAGGAGACTGTTTGTTAGGGTCATCTTTGTCATACTTTGGTTGTTGCGGATTTGCAGATCCATATTCCCATTTGTTCTGGTGCTTAAATTTCTACTCAATTTTAACAGCATATCGATAAGCAACACAGAGTGATGAGATGTCCAGAAAATCCATTTTAGTCAGGATGTCTCTGTGTAGAGCCCCACGGTATTTCAGAACCAAATGTCGCTCAGAGTATTTGATACCTAGCTTGGTAAACAAGGTATGGAAGGTATTGGTGAACTCGAGAACTGCTTGGCCCCTCTCTTGCTGCAGTGTGGTCCATCTCATGTACTGGTCCTCATAGTTGCCAATAGGGTAATACTGTTCTTTTACCGCATCCACAAGAAAATCCCAAGTGGGGTCGGCCCCATATATTCCAGACTCCTCTGTGGAACTTTTCTCCCAGTAAGTTTCCCACCAATGTTTGACATGAGGGAGAGCTTTAAGGAGTGCGAAGGTGATCTTTTTTTTGTCGAAAAAATTGTGAACAGAGAAATAACCTTCTAGCAGATTTAACCATTTTTCCATGGCTTCTGCATCTATCTGTCCTTCAAGTACAAGAATATCAAAATTAACTTGTACCTTGAAATGTGAGGTGCCTCCAAAGTGGTCTCTTGGTGAAGATGCGTCTGATGCTATCGACAGGCGCTGATGGATGTGGGCAAAATTCTCCATCATTTCGTCCCTCTGTCGCATGAGAGCTTGCTCAAGCAACAGATTGATAGGATCATTTGCTCCATCGTTTTTCTTTTCTTCCACCGTTGAGGGTTTCTTGGGTGTGAGAGAGTGATTGTCTTTAAGAGGGACAATATTGAGACCCAACTTTCTATACTCGGACCTCGTCAGGGACATGCACTGAAAAAAACGATCAAGAGCAGCCTGCTCTAATACCACTGATCCGTATTATTTTCGGCACAAAATGGGAGCGGAGATAGAATAAAGAAATGCACAGAGATATCTCTTATATCCAATAATATAACATAAATATATCATAGATACAGTAATACACAATTTCTATTAATGAAATAAATATACAGAGACTGTAAAAATATAGAGTGAAAGACTCGCTGGAATGGTGGCAGCTTATCTCTAAGAAGAGATGTGACGGCTACTTGCATTCACAAGAATATGATTGCAATGCGGCTCTGAAGTCATTTTTACAATAAGAAGGAATGCCAAAAACCTAACCCTAGGAGATGAAGCGCCAAAAGTCATGTGGGCCCCGTTTGGGTAAGTGAGTACATCAACTTCCCGGGGTCTTAACTTTTCCATACAATCTCCGTTTTAGGCGTGTGATAGCTCATTGGAAAGGTATCGTTGAGGGGTTTCATTTTTGGAGCTCAATCATGCCTTCATATATCATTGAGAACCTCTATCATGAAAAACCTTCATTTGGGCCCTCAAAATGGCCCCAGAAGTTAAAACTTGCTAAAAATAGTAAATTGCCAGCATTGCCAGAAAACTGTTTTGAGCCATTTGAAAAAGGTGGGTGGCCATCGATATCCACCTGGATCAATCCTCCCTCCTTAGGAAGAAATTGTCTCCATTGAGTTGAGTTCCCAGGGGAGAGGTAAAAGCATTTGTTGAATCTGCATATTTTTGAGCTGGTTGTCACGAACCTGTTGAGGTTGAGGCTGTTCAACAAGTCGAGATACATGAGAGGATGATGTGCAGAAGTAATCTTTGCACTTTACTGCATACTTTTTGACTTTCTTCTATTGGATAGAAGGTTCTTGGAGCAAGGCTGTAGTGGTTGCAGTGTCCTTTTGTTCTCCTTTTGAACAAATTGTGAAGAAGCTGAATTTTGTAGTATGAGATACTACCTTGCGGCACTTTTTAGGTGGAACAGTAGTCGGAAATACCTCTCGTATTCTCTAGAGATGAGCCTCCAAAGTAACAATGACACTACGAGGTCGAGACTCATAAACAACATGGCGTCTCCACATATGTGGTTGGCCCAAGAGAACATCACAGATATCCAGTGGGGCAACATCACATAATAAATCATCCTTGAAGGGTTGGATGCAGTATGACAATCGACACTGTTGGCTGACACAGAGATCTCATCCCTTTTGAAGCCACCTGATGTTGTATGGTTGTGGGTGTGGTATTGGCGACAATCCCAACTGTTTGATGACCTCTACCGAGATGAGGTTTTGCTGGCTTCCGCTATCAACAATAAAATGTAGTGGGGTCCCCTTCACCCACATTTATGAATGAAAAAGGCACTCCCCCTCTTCAGGATCTATTGGTTCTTCTGGTTGAATTGTTGCGGTCGCGACAATAACAGTGGGGTCAGCGTCAATGATATATCCTTTACTAGTGTTGTGCCAGGGGCGTTTGTGGAAATCACACCATTTTTCGGTGTCCTTCTTTATCTTCCCGTGACCCTTCTTTTTCTGTGTCTTGGACTAGTTTTCGGGAGACTGTTTTTTAGGGTCGTCTTTGTCATACTTTAGTTGTTGCGGATTTACAGATCCGAATTCCCATTTGTTCTGGTGCTTAAATTTCTGCTCAATTTTAACATCATATCGATAAGCAACATCGAGTGATGAGATGTCCAGAAAATCCATTTCAGTCTGGATGTCTCTATGTAGAGCCCCACGGCATTTCAAAACCAAATGTCGCTTAGAGTATTTGATACCCAGCTTGGTACACAAGGTATGGAAGGTATTGGCGAACTCCAGAACTTCTTTGCCCCTCTCTTGCCGCAGTGTGGTCCATCTCATGTACTGGTCCTCATAGTTGCCAACATGGTAATACTGTTCCTTTACTGCATCCACAAAAAAATCCCAAGTGGGGTCGGCCCCATATATTCCAGACTCCTCTGTGGAAATTTTCTCCCAGTAAGTTTCCCACCAATGTTTGAAATGAGGGAGAGCTTTAGGGAGTGCGAAGGTGATCTTTTCTTTGTTGGAAAAATTGTGAGCAGAGAAATAGCCTTCTAGTAGATTTAACCATTTTTCCAGGGCTTCTGCATCTATCTATCCTTCAAGTACAGGAATATAAAAATTAACTTGTACCTTGAAAGGCGAGGTGCCTCCAAAATGGTCACTTGATGAATATTTGTCTGAAGCTATTGGCAGGCGTTGAAGGATGTGGGAAAAATTCTCCATCGTTTTGTCCCTTTGTCGCGTGAGAGCTTGCTCAAGCAACAGATTGATAGGATTGTTTGCTCTGTCATTTTTCTTTTCTTTTGCCATTGAGGGTTTCTCGGGTGTGTGAGAGCGATTATATTCGAGAGAGACAAGCTCAAGACCCAAATTTCTATAATCGGACCTCGTCGGGGACATGCACTGAGAAAAATGATCAAGAGCAGCCTGCTGTGATACCACTGATCCGAATTATTTTCGGCACGAAATGAGAGCGGAGATATGATAAAAAAATGCATAGAGATATTGTGTATATCCAATAATATAACATAAATATATTAGATATGCAACCATAAACACAAAGATACAGTAATACATGATTTCCATTAATGAAAGAAATGTACAGAGACTATAAAAATACAGAGTGAAAGACTCGCTAGAATGGTGGCAGCTTATCTCTGAGAAGAGATGTGACGGCTATTCGCATTCGCAAGAAGATGATTACAATGAGGCTCTGAAGGTATTTTTACAATAAGTAGGAATTCCAAAAACCCTAGACATCCAAAAACCTAACCCTAGTAGATGAAGCGCCAAAAGTCATGTGGGCCCCGAATGGGTAAGTGAGTACATCCACTTCCCCGGGTCGTAACTTTTGCATACGATCTCTGTTTTAGGCGTGTGATAGCTCGTTGGAAAGGTATCATCGAGGAGAATCATTATAGGGGATAAATAATTCTTTTTTCAATCATTGAGAACCTCTATCTCGAAAAAAAAATCATTTGGGCCCTCAAAATGGCCCCAGAAGTTAAAACCCGCTAAAAATAGTAAATTGCCAACATTGCCAGGAAACTGTTTTGAGACATTTGGAAAAGGTGGGTAGCCACCGATATCAACCTGGGTCAATCCTCCCTCCTTATTAAGAAATGGTCTACATTGTGTTGAGTTCTCGGGGTAGATGGAAAAGTGTTTGTTTAATATGCAGCTTGGTGAGTTGCTTGTCTCGTTGGAGACGTCGCGCTGCTCAGTTTGTGGAAATCTATCACGAACGTTTTGAGGTTGAAGTTGTTCAACAAGTCGAGATACATGAGAGGACGATGTGCAGAAGGAATATTTGCACTTTTCTACAGCCTTTTCGACTTGCTTCTGTTGGATAGAAGGTGCTTGGGGCAAGGCTGTAATGGTTGCATTGTCCTTTTGTTCTCCTTTTGAACAGTTTGTGAAGAAGATGAATTTTGCAGTATGAGATACTACCTTGCAGAACTTTTTAGGTGGAACAGTAGTTGAAACTACCTCTGGTATTCAGTAGAGATGACACTCCAAAGTAACAATGACACTATGGGGTCGAGACTCATAAACAGCATGGCATATCCACATATATGGTTGGCCCAAGAGAACATCACAGACATCTAGTGGGGCAACATCACATAATACCTCATCCTTGAAGGGTTGGATTTTTTATGAAAATCGACATTGTTGGCTGACACAAAGATCTCGTCCTTGTCAATCCACCCTATGTTTTATGGCTGTGGGTGTGGTGTTTTCGAAAATCCCAACTGTTTGATGACCTCTGCTGAGATGAGGTTTTTTTGGCTTCTTCTATCAACAATAAAAGGCAACAGGGTCCCCTTCACCCACATTTGTGAATGAAAAAGGCGCTCCCACTCTTCAGTATCTGTTGGTTCTTCTGGTTGAATTGTTGCAGTCGTGACATTATCAATGGGGTCTACGTCAATGATATGTCTTTTACCAGTATTTTCAGAATCAGATTCTGAATCAGGGTTCGGCTCCTTGTCTTTGATCTCGGTGACCAATGACTGTTTTAAGAGACATTCATCCATGTTGTTCCAGGGACTTTTGTGGAAATCACACCATTTTCTGGTGTCCTTCTTTGTCTTCCCGTGACCCTTCTTTTCCTGTGTCTTGGACTGGTTTTCGGGAGACTGTTTGTTAGGGTTGTCTTTGTCATACTTTTTTTGTTGTGGATTTTCATATCTGAATTCCCGTTTGTTCTGGTGCTTAAATTTCTACTCAATTTTAACAACATATCGATAAGCAGCACTGAGTGATGAGATGTCCAGAAAATCCATTTCAGTCTGGATGTATCTGTGTAGAGCCCCACGACATTTCAGAACCAAATGTCGCTCAGAGTCTTTGATACCCAACTTGGTATGAAAGGTATGGAAGGTATTGGTGAACTCTGGAACTGCTTGGCCCCTCTCTTGCCGCAGTGTGGTCCATCTCATGTACTGGTCCTCATAGTTGTCAATAGGGTAATACTATTCCTTTACCGCATCCACAAAAAAATCCCAAGTGGGATCGACCCCATATATTCCAGACTTCTCTGTGGAAATTTTCTCTCAGTAAGTTTCCCACCAATGTTTGACATGAGGGAGAGATTTAAGGAGTGTGAAGGTGATCTTTTCTTTGTCAGAAAAATTGTGAACAGAGAAATAACCTTCTAGCAGATTTAACCATTTTTCCAGGGCTTCTGCATCTATCTGTCCTTCAAGTACATGAATATCAAAATTAACTTATACCTTGAAAGGAGAGGTTCCTCCAAAGTGTTCACTTGATGAATATGCGCCTGATACTATCGGCAGGCGTTGAAGGATGTGAGAAAAATTCTCCATCATTTCATCCCTCTGTAGCGTGAGAGCTTGCTCAAGCAATAGATTGATAGGATCGTCTTCTCTGTCGTTTTTATTTTCTTCTTCCATTGAGGGTTTCTTGGTTGTGTGAGAGTGATTTTATTCAAGAGAGACAAGCTTGAGACCCAACTTTCTATACTCGGACCTCATCAGGGACATGCACTAAAAAAAATGATCAAGAACAGCCTGGTCTGATACCACTGATCCAGATTATTTTCTCCACGAAATGAGAGTGGAGATATAATAAATAAATTCACAGAGATATCGAATATAACCAATAATATAACATAAATATATAAAATATGCAACAATAAACACAGAGATACAGTAATACACGATTTCTATTAATGAAAGAAATGTACAGAGACTGTAAAAATACAGAGTGAAAGGCTCGCTAGAATGGTGGTAGCTTATCTCTGAGAAGAGATGTGATGGCTACTTTCATTCACAAGAAGTTGATTACAATGAGGATTTGAAGGCCTTATTACAATAAGTAATATGCCAAAAATCCTATAAATCCAAAAACCTAACCCTAGGAGATGAAGCACCAAAAGTCATGTGGGCTCCGTTTGGGTAATTGAGTACATCAAATTCCCGGGGTCGTAACGTTTGCATACGATCTTCGTTTTAGGCGTGTGATAGATCGTTGGAAAGGTATCATCAAGGAGATTAATTTTAGGGGCTCATTCATTCCTTTACCTATTATTAAGAACCTCTATCTCGAAAAACCTTCATTTGCGCCCTCAAAATGGCCCCGAAAGTTAAAACCTGCTAAAAATAGTAAATTGCCAACATTGTCAGAAAACTGTTTTAAGCCATTTGGAAAATGTGGGTGGCCACCAATATCCACCTAGATCAATCCTCCCTCCTTAGGAAGCAATGGTCTCCATTGCGTTGAGTTCCCAGGGGAGAGGGAATATCATTTGTTGAATCTGCATCTTGGTGAGTTGCTTGTCTTGTTGGAGACGCCGAGCTGCTCAGTTTGTGAAAATCTGTCACGAACCTGTTGAGGTTGAGGTTGTTAGACAAGTAGAGATACATGAGAGGATGATGTTCAGAAGGAATATTTGCACTTTGCTGCAGCCTTTTCGATTTTCTTCTGTTGGATAGAAGGTGCTTGGGGCAAGACTGTAATGGTTGCAGTGTCCTTTTGTTCTCCTTTTGAACAAATTGTAAAGAAGCTGAATTTTGCAGTATGAGATACTACCTTGTGGCACTTTTTAGGTGGAACAGTAGTCGAAACTACCTCTAGTATTCTGTAGAGACGACCCCCCAAAGTAAGAATGACAGTACGGGGTCGAGACTCATAAACAACATGGCATCTCCACATATATGGTTGGCCCAAGAGAACATCACAGATATCCAGTGGGGAAACATCACATAATACCTCATTCTTGAAGGGTTGGATGCCGTATGACAATCGACACTATTGGCTGACACGGAGATCTTGTCCTTGTCGAAGCCACCTGATGTTGTATGGCTGCGGGTGTGGTGTTGTCGAGAATCCCAACTGTTTTATGACCTCTACTGAGATGAGGTTTTTCTAGCTTCCACTATCAACAATAAAATGCAGCGGGGTCACCTTCACCCACATTTGTGAATGAAAAAGGCGCTCCCCCTCTTCAGGATCTATTGGTTCTTCTGGCTGAATTGTTGCGGTCGCGAAAATAGCAGTGGGGTCTGCGTCAATGATCTGTCCTTTACCAGTATTTTTAGAATCATATTCTGAATCAGTGTTCGACTCCTTTTCTTTGATCTCGGAGACCAATGACTATTTTGATCGACATTCATCAGTGTTGTGCCAGGGGATTTTGTGGAAATCACACCATTTTTCGGTGTCCTTCTTTGTCTTCCCGTGACCCTTCTTTTCCTGTGTCTTGGACTGGTTTTCGGGGGACTATTTGTTAGGGTCATGTTTGTCATACTTTGGTTGTTACATATTTGTAGATCCGAATTCCCATTTGTTCTGGTGCTTAAATTTCTGCTCAATTTTAACAGCATATCGATATGCAGCACTGAGTGATGGGATGTCCAGAAAATCCATTTCAGTTTCAATGTCTCTGTGTAGAGCCCCACGGTATTTCAGAACCAAATGTCTCTCAGAGTCTTTGATACCCAACTTGGTACGCAAGGTATGGAAGGTATTGGTGAACTCCAGAACTGCTTGGCCCCTCTCTTGCCACAGTGTGGTCCATCTCATGTACTGGTCCTCATAGTTGCCAACAGGGTAATACTGTTCCTTTACCGCATCCATAGAAAAATCCCAAGTGGGGTCGGCCCCATATATTCCAGACTCCTCTATGGAACTTTTCTCCCAGTATGTTTCCCACCAATGTTTGACATGAGGGAGAGATTTAAGGAGTGCGAAGGTCATCTTTTCTTTGTTGGAAAAATTGTGATCAGAGAAATAACCTTCTAGCAGTGTTAACCATTTTTCCAGGGCTTCTGCATCTATCTGTCCTTCAAGTATGGGAATATCAAAATTAAATTGTACCTTGAAAGGCAAGGTGCCTCCAAAGTGGTCACTTGATGAAGATGCGCTTGATGCTATCAGCAAGCATTGAAGGATGTGGGAAAAATTGTCCATCATTTCGTCCCTCTGTCGCATGAGAGCTTGCTCAAGCAACATATTGATAGGATCGTCTACTCCGTCATTTTTATTTTCTTCCTCCATTGAGGGTTTCTTGGGTGTGAGAGAGTGATTGTCTTCAAGAGAGACAAGCTCAAGACCCAAATTTCTATACTCGGACCTCGTCGGGGACATGCACTGAAAAAAACGATCAAGAGCAACCTTCTCTGATACCACTGATCCAAATTATTTTCAGCACGAAATGAGAGCGGAGATATAATAAAGAAATGCATAGAGATATCACGTATATCCAATAATATAACATAAATATATTAGATATGAAACCATAAACATAGAGATATAGTAATACATGATTTCAGTTAATGAAAGAAATGTATAGAGACTGTAAAAATACAGAGTGAATGACTCGCTAGAATGGTGGCAACTTATCTCTGAGAAGAGATGTGACGTGTACTTGCATTGACAAGAAGATGATTACAATGTGGCTCTGAAGTCCTTTTTACAATAAGAAGGAATTCCAAAAAACTTAGACATCCAAAAACCTAACCCTAGGAGATGAAGCGCCAAAAGTAATGTGGGCTTCGTTTGGGTAAGTGAGTACATCAACTTCCCGGGGTCGTAACTTTTGCATACGATCTCTGTTTTAGGAATGTGATAGCTCGTTGGAAAGGAATCATGGAGGAGAATAATTTTGGGGGATAAATCAAGCCTTTGGCTATCATTGAGAACCTATATCTCGAAAAACCTTCATTTGGGCCCTCAAAATGGCCCCGGAAGTTAAAACCTGCTAAAAATAGTAAATTGCCAACACTGTTAGAAAATTGTTTTGAGCCATTTGGAAAAGGTGGGTGGCCACTGATATACAACTAGATCAATCCTCCCTCCTTAGGAAGCAATTGTCTCCATTGTGTTGAGTTACCGGGGGAGAGGGAAAAGTGTTTGTTGAATCTGCATCTTGGTGAGCTGGTTGTCTTGTTGGAGATGCCGCGCTGCTTAGTTTTTGGAAATCTGTCATGAACCTGTTGAGGTTGAGGCTGTTCAACAAGTCAAGATACATGAGAGGATGATGTGCAGAAGAAATATTTTCACTTTGCTGCAACCTTTTCGACATGCTTCTATTGGTTATAAAGTGCTTGGGGCAAGGCTGTAGTGGTTGCAGTGCCCTTTAGTTCTCCTTTTGAATAGATTGTGAAGAAGTTGAATTTTGCAGTATGAGATACTACCTTGAGGCACTTTTTAGGTGGAACAGTAGTTGGAACTACCTCTGGTATTTTGTAGAGACGACCTCCCAAAGTAACAATGACACTACGGGGTCGAGACTCATAAACAACATGGCGTCTCCACATATATGGTTGGCCCAAGAGAACATCACAGACAATCAGTGGGATAAAATCACATAATACTTCATCCTTGAAGGGTTTGATGCTGTATGACAATCGAAACTGTTGGCTGATACAAAGATCTCATCATTCTCGAAGCCACCCGATGTTGTATGGCTGCGGGTGTGGTGTTGTCGACAATCCCAACTGTTTGACGACCTCTACTGAGATGAGGTTTTTCTAGCTTCTGCTATCAACAATAAAATGTAGCGGGGTCCCCTTCACTCACATTTGTGAATGAAAAAGGTGCTTCCCCTCTTCAGGATCTGTTGGTTCTACTAGTTGAATTGTTGTGGTCGTGACAATAGCAGTGGGGTCTACGTCAATGATCTGTCCTTTACCAGTATTTTCAGAATCATATTTTGAATTATGGTTTGGCTCCTTATCTTTGATCTCAGCGACCAACGACTGTTTTCAGCAACATTCATCAGTGTTGTACCAGGGGATTTTGTGGAAATCACACCATTTTTTTATGTGACCCTTCTTTTCCTGTGACCCTTCTTTTCCTGTATCTTGAAATGGTTTTCAGGAGACTGTTTGTTAGGGTCGTCTTTGTCATACTTTGGTTTTTGCGGATTTGCAGATCCGAATTCCCGTATGTTCTGGTGCTTAAATTTCTTCTCAATTTTAACAGCATATCAATAAGTAGTACCGAGTGATGAGATGTCCAAAAAATCCATTTCAGTCTGGATGTATCTGTGTAGAGACCCACGGTATTTCAAAACCAAATGTCACTCGAAGTCTTTGATACCCATCTAGGTACGCAAGGTATGGAAGGCATTGGTGAACTACAAAACTGCTTGGCCCCTCTCTTGCCGCAGTGTGGTCCATCTCATGTACTGGTCCTCATAGTTGCCAACAGGGTAATATTGTTCCTTTACCGCATCCACCAAAAAATCCCAAGTGGGGTCGGCCTCATATATTCCAGAATCCTCTATGCAACTTTGCTCCCAGTAAGTTTCCCACCAATGTTTGACATGAGGGAGAGCTTTAAGGAGTGCGAAGGTGATATTTTCTTTGTCAAAATAATTGTGAACAGAGAAATAACCTTCTAGAAGATTTAACTATTTTTACAGGGCTTCTGCATCTATCTGTCCTTCAAGTACAGGAATATCAAAATTAACTTGTACCTTGAAAGGCGAAGTGCCTCCAAAGTGGTCGCTTGATGAAGATGTGCCTAATACTATCGGTAGGTGTTGAAGGATGTGGGAAAAATTCTCCATCATTTCCTCCCTCTGTTGCGTGAAAGCTTGCTCAAGCAATAGATTGATAGGATCACCTGCTCATTCGTTTTTATTTACTTCCACCATTGAGGGTTTCTTGGGTGTGTGAGAGCAATTTTCTTCAAGAGAGAAAAACTTGAGACCCAACTTTCTATACTCAGACCTTGTCGGGGACATGCACTGAAAAAAATGATCAAGAGCAGCCTGCTCTGATACCACTGATCCAGATTATTTTCGGCATGAAATGAGAGTGGAGATATAATAAAGAAATGCACAAATATATCACATATATCCAATAATATAACATAAATATATCAGAGATGCAACCATAAACACAGAGATACAGTAATACACAATTTCTATTAATGAAATAAATGTACAGAGACTATAAAAATACAGAGTGAAAGACTCGCTAGAATGGTTGCATATTATCTCTGAGAAGAGATGTGACGGCCACTCGCATTCGCAAGAAGGTGATTACAATGAGGCTCTGAAGGCCTTTTTACAACAAGAAGGAATTCCAAAAACTTTATACATCCAAAAACCTAACCCTAGGAGATGAAGCGCCAAAAGTCATGTGGGCCTTGTTTGGGTAAGTGAGTACATCAACTTCCCGGGGTCATAACGTTTGCATACGATCTTCGTTTTAGGCATGTGATAGCTTGTTGGAAAGGTATCATCGAGGAGATTCATTTTGGTTTCTAAATCATGCCTTTGGTTATTATTGAGAACCTCTATCTCGAAAAACCTTCATTTGGGCCCTCAAAATGGCCCCAGAAGTTAAAACCTGCTAAAAATAGTAAATTGCCAACATTGCCAGAAAACTGTTTTGATCCATTTGGAAAAGGTGGGTGGCCACCGATATCCCCCTTGATCAATCCTCCCTCCTTAGGGAGCAATGGTCTCCATTACATTGAGTTCCCCGGGGAGAGGGAAAAACGTTTGTTGAATGTGCATCTTGTGAGCTACTTGTCTTGCTGGAGATGTCGCGCTGCTCAGTTTGTGGAAATATGTCACAAACCTATTGAGGTTAAGGCTGTTCAAAAAGTCAAGATACATGAGAGGACAATGATTAGAAGGAATATTTTCACTTTGCTGCAGCCTTTTCGACTTGCTTCTACTGGATAAAATGTGCTTAGGGCAAGGTTGTAGTGGTTGCACTGTCCTTTTGTTGTCCTTTTGAATAGATTGCGAAGAAGCTGAATTTTGCAGTATGAGATACTACCTTGCGTCACTTTTTACGTGGAACAATAGTCATAACTACCTATGGTATTCTGTAAATATGACCCCCCAAAGTAACAATGATACTACGGGGTCGAGACTCATAAACAACATGGCGTCTCCACATATATGGTTGGTCCAACAAAACATCATAGACATCCAGTGGGGAAACATCACATAATACCTCATCCTTGAAAGGTTGGATGCCGTATGACAATCGACACTGTTGGTTGACACAGAGATCTCATCCTTGTCGAAGCCACCCGATGTTGTATGGCTGCGGGTGTGGTGTTGTCAACAATCCTAACTGTTTGATGACCTTTACTGAGATGAGCTTTTTCTGGCTTCCACTATCAACAATAAAATGCAGCGGGGTCCCCTTCACCCACATTTGTGAAGAAAAAAAGCGCTCCCCCTCTTCAGGATCTGTTGGTTCTTCTGGTTGAATTGTTGTGGTCGTGACAATAGAAGTGGGGTCTGCATCAATGATCTGTCCTTTACCAGTATTTTCAGAATCAGATTCTAAATTAGGGTTCAGCTCCTTGTCTTTGATCTCGGTGACCAATGATTATTTTGAGCGACATTCATCAGTGTTGTGACAGGGGTTTTTGTGGAAATCACACCATTTTTCGGTGTCCTTCTTTGTCTTCCTATGACCCTTCATTTCCTTTGTCTTGGACTGGTTTTCGGGAGACTGTTTGTTAAGGTTGTATTTGTCATACTTTGGTTGTTGCAGATTTGCAGATCCGAATTCCCGTTTGTTCTGGTGCTTAAATTTTTGCTCAATTTTAACATCATATCAATATGCAGCATCGAGTGATGAGATGTCCAGAAAATCCATTTCAGTTTGGATGTATTTGTGTAGAGCCCCACGGTATTTCAAAACCAAATGTTGCTCGGAGTCTTTGATACCCAACTTGGTACACAAGGTATGGAAGGTATTGGTGAACTCTGGAACTGCTTGTCTCGCTGGAGACAGTGCTCTGCTCAGTTTATGGATATCTATCATGAACTTGTTGATGTTGAGGCTGTTCAACAAGTCGAGATACATGAGAGGATGATGTGTAGAATGAATCGTTGCAATTTGCTGCAGCCTTTTCAACTTGATTCTGTTGGATAGAATGTGCTTGGGGCAAGGCTGTAGTGGTTGCAATGTCCTTTTGTTCTCCTTTTGAACAGATTGTGAACAAGCTAGATTTTCCAGTATGAGATACTACCTTGCGAGACTTTTTATGTGGAACAGTAGTCGGAACTGCCTTTGCTATTCTGTAGAGATGACCCCCCAAAGTAATAATGACACTACGGGGTTGAGACTCATAAACATCATTGCGTCTCCACATATATGGTTGGCCCAAGAGAATATCACAGACATCCAGTGGGGAAACATCACATAATACCTCATCCTTGAAGGGTTGGATGCCGTATGACAATAGACAATTTTGGCTGACACAGAGATCTCATCCTTGTCGAAGCCATCCGATGTTGTATGGCTGTGGGTGTGGTGTTTTCGACAATCCCAACTGTTTGATGACCTCTGCTGAGATGAGGTATTTCTGGTTTCCTCTATCAAGAATAAAATGCAGTGGGGTCCCCTTCAGCCACATTTGTGACTGAAAAAGGTGCTCCCCCTCTTCAAAATCTGTTGGTTCTTCTGGTCGAATTGTTGCGGTCGCGACAATAGCAGTGGGGTCTGCGTCAATGATCTATCCTTTACTAGTATTTTCAGAATCAGATTCTAAATCAAGGTTCAACTCCTTGTCTTTGATATCGGAAACCAATGAATGTTTTGAACGACATTCATCAGTGTTGTGCCAGGGGATTTTATGGAAATCACACCATTTTCTGGTGTCCTTCTTTGTCTTCCCATGACCCTTATTTTTCTGTGTCTTGGACTGGTTTTAGGGAGATTGTTTGTTAGGGTCGTCTTTGTCATACTTTGGTTGTTGTGGATTTCCAGATCTGAATTCCCGTTTGTTCTGGTGCTTAAATGTTTGCTCAATTTTATCATCATATCGATAAGAAACACTGAGTGATGAGATGTCCATAAAATCCATTTCAGTCTGGATGTATCTGTGTAGAGCCCCATGGTATTTTAGCACCAAATGTCACTCGGAGTCTTTGATACCCAACTTGGTAAGCAAGGTATGAAAGGTATTGGTGAACTCCATAACTTCTTGGCCCCTCTCTTGCCACAGTGTGGTCCATCTCATGTACTAGTCCTCATAGTTTCCAACAGGGTAATACCGTTCCTTTACCGCATCCACAAAAAAATCCCAAGTGGGGTTAGCCCCATATATTCCAGACTCCACTGTGTAATTTTGCTCCCAGTAAGTTTCCCACCAATGTGTTACATGAGGGATAGCTTTAAGGAGTGCGAAGGTGATCTTTTCTTTGTCGGAAAAATTGTGAACAGAGAAATAACCTTCTAGTAGATTTAACCATTTTTCCAGGGCATCTGCATCTATCTATCCTTCAAGTACATGAATATAAAAATTAACTTGTACCTTGAAAGGAAAGGTGCCTTCAAACTGATTTCTTCATGAAGATGCACCTGATGATATCGACAGGCGTTGAAGGATGTGGAAAAAATTCTCCATCATTTCGTCCCTCTGTCGCGTGAGAGCTTGTTCAAGCAACAGATTGATAGGATCGTCTGCTCCATTTTCTTTTCTTCCGCCATTGAGGGTTTCTTGGGTGTGCGAGAGCAAATGTCTTCAATAGATATAAGCGCAACACCCAAATTTCTATACTCGGACCTTGTCAGGGACATGCACTGAAAAAAACAATCAAGAGCAGCCTACTCTGATACCACTGATCCGGATTATTTTCGGCACGAAATGAGAGCAGAGATATAATAAAGAAATGCAAAGAGATATCACGTATATCCAATAATATAACATAAATATATCAGATATGAAACCATAAACACAGAGATACAGTAATACACGATTTCTATTAATGAAATAAATGTACGGAGACTGTAAAATACAGAGTGAAAGACATGCTAGAATGGTGACAGCTTATCTTTGAGAAGAGATGTGATGGATACTCGCATTCGCAGGAAGATGATTATAATGAGGCTCTGAAGGAATTTTTACAATAAGCAGGAATTCCAAAAACCCTAGACATCCAAAAACCTAATGCTAGGAGATGAAGAGCCAAAAGTCATGTGGGCCCCGTTTGGGTAAGTGAGTACATCAACTTCCCGGGGTCGTAACGTTTGCATACGATCTACATTTTAGGAGTGTGATAGCTCGTTGGAAAGGTATCGTCGAGGAGATTCATGTTGGTGGCTCAATAATGCCATATGGATATCATTGAGAACCTATATCTTTAAAAACATTCATTTGGGCCCTCAAAATGGTTCTAGAAGTTAAAACCTGCTAAAAATAGTAAATTGCCAACATTGCCAGAAAACTGTTTTGAGATATTTGGAAAAGGTGGCTGGCCATCGATATCCACCTTGATCAATCCTCCCTCCTGAGGAAGAAATGGAATTCATTGCATTGAGTTCTCGGGGGAGAGGGAAAAGCGTTTGTTGAATTTGCATCTTGGTGAGCTGCTTGTCTCGCCGGAGACGCTGCTCTGCTCAATTTATGGAAATTTGTCATGAACCTGTTGAGGTTGAGGCTGTTCAAAAAGTCGAGATACATGAGAGGATGATGTGCAGAAGGAATCTTTTCACTTTTCTACAGCCTTTTCAACTTGCTTCTATTGGATAGAAGGTGCTTGGGGCAAGGCTGTAGTGGTTGCAGTGTCCTTTTGTTCTCCTTTTGAACAGATTGTGAACAAGATGAATTTTGCAGTATGAGATACTACCTTGCGACACTTTTTATGTGGAATAGTAGTCAGAATTGCCTCTGGTATTTTTTATATATGACCCCCCAAAGTAACAATGACACTACGGGGTCGAGACTCATAAACATCATGGTGTCTCCACATATATGGTTGGCCCAAGAGAATATCACAGACATCCAGTGGGGCAACATCACATAATACCTCATCCTTGAAGGGTTGGATGCCTTATGACAATCAAAACTGTTGGCTGACATGGAGATCTCATCCTTGTCGAAACCACCCGATGTTGTATGGCTACAGGTGTGGTGTTTTCGACAATCCCAACTATTTGATGACCTCTCCTGAGATGAGGTTTTTCTGGCTTCTACTATCAACAATAAAATGCAGCGGGGTCCCCTTCACCCACATTTGTGAATGAAAAAGGCGCTCCCTCTCTTCATAATCTGTTGGTTCTTCTGGTTGAATTGTTGCGGTTGTGACAATAGCAGTGGGGTCTGTGTTAATGATCTATCCTTTACCAGTATTTTTCAGAATCAGATTCTAAATCAGGGTTCGGCTCCTTGTCTTTGATCTCGGCGACCAATGACTTTTTTGAGCTACATTCATCAGTGTTGTGGTAGGGGATTTTGTGGAAATCACACCATTTTCTGGTGTCCTTCTTTGTCTTCCCGTGACCCTTCTTTTCCTGTGTCTTGTACTGGTTTTCGGGAGACTGTTTGTTAGGTTCATCTTTGTCATACTTTGGTTGTTACAGATTTGCAGATCCGAATTCCCATTTTTTCTGGTGTTTAAATTTCTGCTAAATTTTAACATCATATCGATAAGAAGCACCGAGTGATGAGATGTCCAGAAAATCAATTTCAGTCTGGATGTATCTGTGTAGAGCCCCATGGTATTTCAGCACCAAATGTCACTCAGAGTCTTTGATACCCAACTTGATACGCAATGTATGGAAGGTATTGGTGAACTCTAGAACTGCTTGGCCCCTCTCTTGCCGCAGTGTGGTCCATCTCATGTACTGGTCCTCATAGTTTCCAACAGGGTAATACTGTTCATTTACAACATCCATAAAAAAATCCCAAGTGGCGTCAGCCCCATATATTCCAGACTCCTCTGTGGAACTTTTCTCCCAGTAAGTTTCCCACCAATTTTTGACATGAGGGAGATCTTTAAGGAGTGTGAAGTTGATCTTTTATTTGTCGTAAAAATTGTGAACAGAGAAATAACCTTCTGGTAGATTTAGCTATTTTTCCAGGGCTTCTGCATCTTAATGTCCTTCAAGTACAGGAATATAAAAATTAACTTGTACCTTGAAAGGCAAGGTGCCTTCAAAGTGGTCGCTTGATGAATATGCGCCTGATGCTATCGACAGGTGTTGAAGGATGTGGTAAAAATTCTCCAGCATTTCGTACCTCTGTCGCGTGAGAGCTTGCTCAAGCAACAGATTGATAGGATCGTCTGCTCCATCATTTTTATTTTCTTCCGCCATTGAGGTTTTCTTGGGTGTGCAAGAGCAATTTTCTTCAAGAGAGACAAGCATAAGACCCAAATTTCTATACTCGGACCTCATCAGGGACATGCACTGAAAAAAATGATCAAGAACATCCTGCTCTGATACCACTGATCCAGATTATTTTCGGCACGAAATGAGAGTGTAGATATAATAAAGAAATGCACAGAGATATCGCATATATCCAACAATATAACATAAATATATCAGAGATGAAACCATAAACACAGAGATAAAGCAATACACGATTTCTGTTAATGAGAGAAATGTACAGAGACTATAAAAATACAGAGTGAAAGACTCGCTAGAATGGTGGAAGCTTATCTCTGGGAAGAGATGTGATGGTTATTCGCATTCGCAAGAAGATGATTACAATGAGGCTCTGAAGGCCTTTTAACAATAATCAGGAATGCCAAAAAACCTAGACATCCAAAAACTTAACCCCAGGAGATGAAGTGCCAAAAGTCATGTGGGCCCCGTTTGGGTAAGTGAGTACATCAACTTCTCGAGGTCGTAACTTTTGCATATGATCTTTGTTTTAGGTGTGTGATAGCTCATTAGAAATATCATCAAGGAGATTCATTTTTGGGGATCAATCATGCCTTCGACTATGATTGAGAACATATATCTTGAAAAACCTTCAGTTGGGCCCTCAAAATGGCCCCGGAAGTTAAAACCTGCTAAAAATAGTAAATTGCCAACATTGTCAGAAAACTGTTTTGAGCCATTTGGAAAAGGTGGGTGGCCACCGATATCCACCTGGATCAATCTTCCCTCCTTAGGAAGAAATGGTATCCATTGTGTTGAGTTCCCATGGGAGAGGGAAAATCGTTTGTTGAATCTGCATCTTGGTGAGCTGCTTGTCTCGCTGGAGACGTTACATTGCTTAGTTTGTGGAAATCTGTTACAAACCTGTTGAGGTTGAGGCTGTTCAACAAGTCGAGATACATGAGAGGATGATGTGCAGAAGGAATCTTTTCACTTTGTTGCAGCCTTTTCGACTTGCTTCTATTAGATAGAAGGTTCTTGGGGCAAGGCTGTAGTGGTTGCAGTGTCCTTTTATTCTCCTTTTGAACAAATTGTGAAGAAGTTGAATTTTGCAGTATGAGATACTACCTTGCAACACTTTTTAGGTGGATAAGTAGTTGGAAATACCTCTGGTATTCTATAGAGATGACCCCCCAAAGTAACAATGAAACTACGGGGAAGAGACTCATAAATTGCATGGCATCTCCACATATATGGTTAGCCCAAGAGAACATCACAGACATCCAATGGGGCAACATCACATAATACCTCATCCTTGAAGGGTTGGATGCCGTATGACAATCGAAACTGTTGGTTGACACAGAGATCTCGTCCTTGTCGAAGCCACCCAATGTTGTATGGCTGCGAGTGTGGTGTTGTCAACAATCCCAACTGTTTGATGACCTCTGTTGAGATGAGGATTTTCTGTCTTCCTCTATCAACAATAAAATGCAATGGGGTCCCCTTCACCCACATTTGTGAATGAAAAAGGTGCTCCCCCTCTTTAGGATCTGTTGGTTCTTCTGCTTGAATTGTTGCAGTCGAGACAATAACAGTGGGGTCTACGTCAATGATATGTCCTTTACCAATATTTTTAGAATCAGATTCTGAATCAGGGTTTGGCTGCTTGTCTTTGATCTCGACGACCAATGACTGTTTTGAGTGACATTCATCAGTGTTGTGCCAAGGGTTTTCGTGGAAATCACACCCTGTTCCGGTGTCCTTCTTTGTCTTCCCATGACCCTTCTTTTCCTGTGTCTTGGACTAGTTTTCAGGAGACTGTTTGCTAGGGTCGTCTTTGTCATACTTTGGTTGTTGCGGATTTGCAGATCCGAATTCCTGTTTTTTCTGGTGCTTAAATTTATGCTCAATTTTAACAGCATATCGATAAGCAACACCGAGTGATGAGATGTCCAGAAAATCCATTTCAGTCTGGATGTATCTGTGTAGAGCCCCATGGTATTTCATAACCAAATTTCCCTCAGAGTCTTTGATACCCAGCTTGGTATGCAAGGTATGGAAGGTATTGGTGAACTCCATAATTGGTTGGTCCCTCTATTGCTGCAGTGTGGTCCATCTCATGTACTGGTCCTCATAGTTGTCAATAGGGTAATATTGTTCCTTTATCGCATCCACAAAAAAGTCCCAAGTGGGGTCGACCCCATATATTCCAGACTGCTCTTTGGAAATTTGCTCCCAGTAAGTGTCCCACCAATGTTTGACATGAGGGAGAGCTTTAATGAGTGCGAAGGTGATCTTTTCTTTGTCGAAAAGATTGTGAACAGAGAAATAACCTTCTAGGAGATTTAACCTTTTTTCCAGGGCTTCTGCATCTATCCGTCCTTCAAGTACAAGAATATCAAAACTAACTTGTACCTTGAAAGGCGAGGTGCCTCCAAAGTGGTCTCTTGATGAATATGGACCTAATTCTATTGGTAGGCGTTGAAGGATGTGGAAAAAATTCTCCACATTTCGTCCCTCTGTCGCATGAGAGCTTGCTCAAGCAACTTATTGATAGGATCGTCTGCTCCGTCGTTTTTCTTTTCTTCCACCATTGAGGGTTTCTTGGGTGTGTGAGAGCGATTGTCTTCAAGAGAGACAAGCTTGAGACCCAACTTTCTATACTCGGACCTCATCGGGGACATGCACTGAAAAAAACGATCAAGAGCAGCCTGCTCTGATACCACTGATCCAGATTATTTTCGGCACGAAATGAGAGCGGATATATAATAAACAAATGAACATAGATATCACGTATATCCAATAATATAACATAAATATATTAGAGATGAAACCATAAACATAGAGATACAGTAATACATGATTTCTATTAATGAAAGAAATGTACAGAGACTATAAAAATATAGAGTGAAAGACTCGCTAGAATGGTGGCAGCTTATCTTTGAGAAGATATGTGACGGCTTATCACATTCGAAAGAAGATGATTACAATGAGGATCTGAAGGTATTTTTACAATAAGCAGGAATGCCAAAAACCCTATATATCCGAAACCTAACCCTAGGAGATGAAGCGCCAAAAGTCATGTGGGCCCCGTTTGGGTAAGTGAGTACATCAACTTCCCGGGGTCGTAACTTTTGCATACAATCTCCATTTTAGGCATGTCATAGCTCGTTGGAAAGGTATCGTCAAGGAGAATCATTTTGGGGGATAAATCATTCATTTGGATACAATTTAAAACCTATATCTTGAAAAACCTTCATTTGGGCCCTTAAAATGGCCCGGAAGTTAAAACCTGCTAAAAATAGTAAATTGCCAACATTGCCAGAAAACTATTTTGAGACATTTGCAAAAGGTGGGTGGCCACTGATATCCTCTTGGATAAATCCTCCCTCCTTAGGAAGCAATGGTCTCCATTGCGTTGAGTTCCTGGGGAGACAGAAAAGCATTTGTTGAATCTGCATCTTGGTGAACTGCTTGTCTCACTGGAGACGCGGCGCTGCTCAATTTGTGGAAATCTGTCACGAACCTGTTGAGGTTGAGGCTATTCAACAAGTCGAGATACATGAGAGGACGATGTGCAGAAGGAATCTTTGCACTTTTCTGCAGCATTTTCGACTTGCTTCTATTGAATAGAAGGTGCTTGGGGCAAGGTTGTAATGGTTGCATTGTCCTTTTGTTCTCCTTTTGAACAGATTATGAAGAAGCTAAATTTTGCAGTATGAGATACTACCTTGCAACAATTTTTAGGTGGAACAGTAGTCGGAACTACCTCTGGTATTCAGTAGAGATGACACCCCAAAGTAACAATGACACTATGGGGTAGAGACTCATAAAAAACATGGCGTCTCCACATATATGGTTGGCCCAAGAGAAAATCACAGACATCCAGTGGGGAAACATCACATAATACCTCATCCTTGAAGGGTTGGATTCTATATGAAAATCGACATTGTTGGCTGACACGGAGATCTCGTCCTTGTCAAGCCACCCTATGTTGTATGGCTGTGGGTGTGGTGTTGACGACAATCCCAACTGTTTGACAACCTCTCCTGAGATGAGGGTTTTATGGCTTCTGCTATCAACAATAAAATGCAGCGGGGTCCCCTTCACCCATATTTGTGAATGAAAAAGGGGCTCCTACTCTTCAGTATCTATTGGTTCTTCTGGTTGAATTGTTGCAGTCACAACAATAGCAGTGGGTTCTACGTCAATGATCTGTATTTTACCAGTATTTTCAGAATCAGATTCAGAATCAGGGTTCGGCTCCTTGTCTTTGATCTCAGTGACCAATGACTATTTTGAGAGACATTCATCAGTGTTGTGCTAGGGGATTTTGTGGAAATCACACCATTTTCTGGTGTCCTTCTTTGTCTTCCCATGACCCTTCTTTTCATGTGTCTTGGACTGGTTTTTGGGAGACTGTTTGTTAGGGTCATCTTTGTCATACTTTGGTTGTTGCGGATTTGCAGATCTAAATTCCCATTTGTTCTAGTGATTAAATTTCTACTCAATTTTAACAGCATATCGATAAGCAACACTGAGTGATGAGATGTCCAAAAAATCCATTTCAGTCTGGATGTATCTGTGTAGAGCCCCACGGTATTTCAGAACCAAATGTCGCTCAGATTCTTTGATACCTATCTTGGTACGCAGGGTATGGAAGGTATTGGTGAACTCTGGAACTTCTTGGCCCCTCTCTTGCCGCAGTGTGGTCCATCTCATGTACTGGTCCTCATAGTTGCCAACAGGGTAATACTGTTCCTTTACCGCATCCACAAAAAAATCCCAAGTGGGATCGGCCCCATATATTCCAGACTCCTCTGTGGAACTTTGCTCTCAATAAGTTTCCAACCAATGTTTGAAATGAGGGAGATATTTAAGGAGTGTGAAGGTGATCTTTCCTTTGTCGGAAAAAATGTGAACAGAAAAATAACCTTCTAGCAGATTTAACAATTTTTCTAGGGCTTCTGCATCTATCTGTCCTTCAAATACAGGAATATCAAAATTAACTTTTACCTTGAAAGGCGAGGTGCCGTCAAAGTGGTCACTTGATGAATATGTGCCTGATTCTATTATTATCGAACTAATCGGTAGGTGCGGACACTAATAGATCTCCCTAGATCCACATGGATCTAAAACAAAACAGGACAGGACATGACTCTTTCTGTAAGTTTTGACCATTGAATTAGCTAGTAGGAAGGAACAAGTAACATACCTTTATATCGCTTCCTAGGGTATCTATTGCTCCTGCTTCACTCTAGTGCTCTTGTGAGGTCAAGACCAAGACAACACAAACGAACCAAAGTGAATATAGAAAAATATATTCAACTATCAACTTATGTGTATGATCAAGGAATTACACAATAAAGTGAGAATATCTTTATAGGAAAGGTACATGCCACTGTATCATATTGATTGAAAGTAAAGATTACAACCTGATCGCCTTGATGTCGCAATCTTCCTTTCGATGGCTCTTGGCTCCAACACACACACTTGCTCAATCCTTGTATGAAGAAGATCAAATCCTCTTGATAGACTTGCTAGAGTCTCCAAGCTCCTGTTCAAGCTAAGTCCTTCACACAATTCTTTCACCAATTCTCCAATGAATCTTTCTTAACCTTTTCCATGAGAATTCCATCAATATATAGGAGAGAATGAGATGGTTACTTAGATAAGAATGATCCCACAATATCAGGGAATCCAATACAAGGATAACCATTCGAATGCCAACCCATTCTTCTAGAAGATTCCCCTCTAGAAACATCGAGAATTCATCTTTTTCCATGATTTAGAGGAGGTTCACACCCTAGCTATGTTGCACAGTGTGAGAAATTCACAACCTAGCTTAAGGCAGCCTCCGAGAATGTGTCATTCTCGCACCCTGGGATACTAGCAACCTGCGAACTCTCTTCAAAAGTGAGCTTTCTGAGAAGAGATGAATGCCAATTTACTCAAGAGAAAGTTCTTATGAGGAGCCTGAGTACACCATCATCAATACACCATCATGATGACCAAAATCATGGGTAACAGCTATCGGTAGGCGTTGAAGGATGTGGGAAAACTTCTCCATCAGTTCATCCCTCTGTCGCGTGAGAGCTTGCTCAAGCAACAGATTGATAGGATCGTCTGCTCCGTTGTTTTTATTTTCTTCTGCCATTGAGGGTTTATTGGGTGTGAGAGAGTGATTGTCTTCAAGAGAGACAAGATAGAGACCCAACTTTGTATACTCAGACCTCGTCGGGGACATGCACTGAAAAAAATGATCAAGAGCAGCCTGCTCTGATACCACTGATCTGGATTATTTTTGGCACGAAATGAGAGCGGAGATATAATAAAGAAATCCACAGAGATATTGTGTATATCCAACAATATAACATAAATATATCATAGATGCAACCATAAACATAGAGATACAGTAATACACGATTTCTATTAATGAAATAAATGTATAGAGACTGTAAAAATACAGAGTGAAAGACTCGCTAGAATGGTGGCAGCTTATCTCCGAGAAGAGATGTGACGGCTACTTACATTCATAAGAAGATGATTACAATGAGGCTCTAAAGGCATTATTACAATAATAAAGAATTCCAAAAACCCTAGACATCCAAAAACCTAACACTAGGAGATGAAGCGCCAAAAGTCATGTGGGCCCCGTTTGGGTAAGTGAGTACATCAACTTCTCGGGGTTGTAACTTTTGCATACGATCTCCGTTTTAGGCGTGTGATAGTTCGTTGAAAAGGTATCGTCAAGAAGATTCATTTTGGGGGATAAATAATGCCTTTGGATATCATTGAGAACCTCTATCTCAAAAAAAATTCATTTGGGCCCTCAAAATGGCCCGGGAAGTTAAAACCTGCTAAAAATAGTAAATTGCCAACATTGCCAGAAAACTGTTTTGAGCCATTTGGAAAAGGTCGGTGGCCACCAATATCCACCTGGATCAATCCTCCCTCCTTAGGAAGTAATGGTATATATTGCGTTGAGTTCCTAGAGGAGAGCGAAAAGCGTTTGTTCAATCTGCATCTTTTTGAGCTGCTTGTCTTGCTGGAGACGTCGAGCTACTCAATTTGTGGAAATCTGTCACAAACCTGTTGAGGTTGAGGCTGTTCAACAACTTGAGATACATGAGAGGACGATGTGCAGAAGGAATATTTGCACTTTGCTGTAGCCTTTTCGACTTTCTTCTGTTGGATAGAAGGTGCTTGGGGCAAGGTTGTAGTGGTTGCAGTGTCCTTTTGTTCTCCTTTTGAACAAATTGTGAAGAATCTGAATTTTGCAGTATGAGATACTACATTGTGGCACTTTTTAGGTGGAACAGTAGTCAGAACTACCTCTGGTATTCTGTAGAGATGACCCCCCAAAGTAACAATGACACTACGGGGTCGAGACTCATAAACACCATGGCATCTCCACATATATGGTTGGCCCAAGAGAACATCACAGATATTCAGTGGGGTAACATCACATAATACCTCATCCTGGAAGGGTTGGATGTCATATGACAATCGACACTGTTGGCTGACACGGAGATCTCATCCTTGTCAAATCCACCTGATGTTGTATGGTTGTGGGTGTGGTGTTTTCGACAATCCCAACTGTCTGATGACCTCTGCTGAGAAGAGGTTTTCTTTGCTTCCGCTATCAACAATAAAATGCAACAAGGTCCCCTTCACCCACATTTATGAATGAAAAAGGCGCTCCCCCTATTTAGGATCTATTGGTTCTTCTGGTTGAATTGTTGTGGTCACAACAATAGTAGTGGGGTCTGTGTCAATGATCTGTCCTTTAACAATATTTTCAGAATCATATTCTGAATCAGTGTTCGGCTCTTTTTCTTTGATCTCAGTGACCAATGAATGTTTTGAGTGACATTCATCAGTGTTGTGCCAGGGGCTTTTGTGGAAATCACACCATTTTTCAGTGTCCTTCTTTGTCTTCCCATGACCCTTTCCTGTGTCTTGGATTGGTTTTCAGGAGACTGTTTGTTAGGGTCATCTTTCTCATACTTTGGTTGTTCTGGATTTGCAGATCCAAATTCCCATTTTTTCTGGTGCTTAAATTTCTACTTAATTTTAACAACATATCGATAAGCAACACAGAGTGATGAGATGTCCAAAAAATCCATTTTAGTCTGGATGTCTCTGTGTAGAGCCCCACGGTATTTCAGAACCAAATTTCGCTCAGAGTCTTTGATACCCATCTTGGTAAACAAGGTATGGAAGGTATTGGTGAACTCGAGAACTGCTTGGCCCCTCTCTTGCTGCAGTGTGGTCCATCTCATGTACTGGTCCTCATAGTTGCCAACAGGGTAATACTGTTATTTTACCGCATCCACAAGAAAATCCCAACTGGGGTCGGCCCCATATATTCCAGACTCCTCTGTGGAACTTTTCTCCCAGTAAGTTTCCCACCAATGTTTGACATGAGGGAGATCTTTAAGGAGTGTGAAGGTGATCTTTTCTTTGTCGAAAAAATTGTGAACAAAGAAATAACCTTCTAGCAGATTTAACCATTTTTCCAGGGCTTCTGCATCTATCTGTCCTTCAAGTACAGGAATATCAAAATTAACTTGTACCTTGAAAGGCGAGGTGCCTCCAAAGTGGTCGCTTGATGAAGATGTGTCTGATGCTATCAGCAAGCATTGAAGGATGTGGGCAAAATTCTCCATCATTTCGTCCCTCTGTCACGTGAGAGCTTGCTCAAGCAACAGATTGATAGGATCATTTGCTCCATCGTTTTTCTTTTATTCTACCATTGAGGGTTTCGTGGGTGTCAGAGAGTGATTTTCTTCAAGAGAGACAAGCTCGAGACCCAAATTTCTATACTCGGACCTCGTCAGGGACATGCACTGAAAAAAACAATCAAGAGCAGCCTGCTCTGATACCACTGATCCGGATTATTTTCGGCACGAAATGGGAGTGGAGATATAATAAAGAAATGAATAGAGATATCTCTTATATCCAATAATATAACATAAATATATCATAGATACAGTAATACACGATTTCTATTAATGAAAGAAATATACAGAGACTGTAAAAATATAGAGTGAAAGACTCGCTAGAATGGTGGCAGCTTATCTCTGAGAAGAGATGTGACAGCTACTCACATTTGCAAGAAGATGATTGCAATGAAGCTCTGAAGGCATTTTTACAATAAGCAGGAATGCTAAAAACCCTAAACATCCAAAAACGTAACCCTAGGAGATGAAGCACCAAAAGTCATGTGTGCCCCGTTTGGGTAAGTGAGTACATCAACTTCCCGGGGTCTTAACTTTTCCATACAATCTCCGTTTTAGGCGTGTGATAGCTCATTGGAAAGGTATCGTCGAGGGGTTTCATTTTTGGAGCTCAATAATGCCTTCAGTTATCATTGAGAAGCTATATCGTGAAAAGCCTTCATTTGGGCCCTCAAAATGGCCCCGGAAGTTAAAACATGCTAAAAGTAGTAAATTGCCAGCATTGCCAGAAAACTATTTTGAGCCATTTGGAAAAGGTGGGTGGCCACCGATATCCACCTGGATCAATCCTCCCTCCTTAGGAAGCAATGGTCTCCATTGAGTTGAGTTCCTAGGGGAGAGGGAAAAGCGTTTGTTGAATCTGCATCTTTTTGAGCTGCTTGTCTTGCTGGAGATGCCGAGCTACTCGGTTTGTGGAAATCTGTCACGAACCTATTGAGGTTGAGGCTGTTCAACAAGTCAAGATACATGAGAGGATGATGTGCAGAAGGAATCTTTTCACTTTGTTGCAGCCTTTTCGACTTTCTTCTATTGGATAGAAGGTGCTTGGGGCAAGGCTGTAGTGGCTGCAATGTCCTTTTGTTCTCCTTTTCAACAAATTGTGAAAGCTGAATTTTGTTGTATGAGATACTACCTTGCGGCATCTTCTAGGTGGAACAGTAGTCAGAACTACCTCTGGTATTCTGTAGAGATGAGCTCCCAAAGTAACAATGACACTACGGGGTCGAGACTCATAAACAACATGGCGTCTCCACATATATGGTTGGCCCAAGAGAACATCACAGATATCTAGTGGGGCAATATCACATAATAATTCATCCTTGAAGGGTTGGATGCTGTATGACAATTGGCACTGTTGGCTGACACAAAGATCTCATACTTGTTGAAGCCACCTGATGTTGTATGGTTGCAGGTGTGGTATTGTCGACAATCCCATCTGTTTGATGACCTCTGCTGAGATGAGGTTTTTCTGGCTTCTGCTATCAACAATAAAATGTAGTGGGGTCCCCTTCACCCACATTTATGAATGAAAAAGGAACTCCCCCTCTTCAGGATCTATTGGTTCTTCTGGTTGATTTGTTTCGGTCACGACAATAGCAGTGGGGTCAGCGCCAATGATCTGTCCTTTACCAGTGTTGTGCCAGGGGATTTTGTGGAAATCACACCATTTTTCAGTGTCCTTATTTGTCTTCTCGTGACCCTTATTTTCCTGTGTCTTTGACTGGTTTTCAGGAGACTGTTTGTTAGGGTCGTCTTTGTCATACTTTAGTTGTTGCGGATTTACAGATCCAAATTCCCATTTGTTCTGGTGCTTAAATTTATGCTCAATTTTAATAGCATATCAATAAGCAGCACCGAGTGATGAGATGTCTAGAAAATCCATTTCAGTCTGGATGTCTCTATGAAGAGCCCCACGGTATTTCAGAACCAAATGTCGCTCAGAGTCTTTGATACCCAGCTTGGTATGGAAGGTATGGAAGGTATTAGTGAACTCCAGAACTGCTTGGCCCCTCTCTTGCCGCAGTGTGGTCCATCTCATGTACTGGTCCTCATAGTTGCCAACATGGTAATACTGTTCCTTTACCACATCCACAAAAAAATCCCAAGTGGGGTCGGCCCCATATATTCCAGACTCCTCTATGGAACTTTTCTCCCAGTAAGTTTCCAAACAATGTTTGACATGAGGGAGAGCTTTAAGGAGTGCGAAGGTGATCTTTTCTTTGTTGGAAAAATTGTGAGCAGAGAAATAACATTCTAGCAGATTTAACCATTTTTCCAAGGATTCTGCATCTATCTGTCCTTCAAGTACAGGAATATCAAAATTAAATTGTACCTTGAAAGGTGAGGTGCCTCCAAAGTGGTAGCTTGATGAATATGCGCCTGATGCTATTGGTAGGCATTGAAGGATGTGGGAAAAATTCTCCATCATTTCGTCCCTTTGTCGCGTGAGAGCTTGCTCAAGCAACAAATTGATAGGATCATCTGCTCCGTCATTTTTCTTTTCTTCCGCCATTGAGGGTTACTTGGGTGTGAAAGAGTGATTTTATTCGAGAGAGACAAGCTCGATACCCAACTTTCTATAATCGGACCTCGTCGGGGACATGCACTGAAAAAAACGATCAAGAGCAACCTACTCTGATACCACTGATCTGGATTATTTTCAACACGAAATGAGAGCGAAGATATAATAAAGAAATGCATAGAGATATCCTGTATATCCAATAATATAACATAAATATATTAGAGATGCAACCATAAACATAGAGATACAGTAATACACGGTTTCTATTAATGAAAGAAATGTACAGAGACTATAAAAATACAGAGTGAAAGACTTTCTAGAATGGTGGCAGCTTATCTCTGAGAAGAGATGTGATGACTACTCGCATTCGCAAGAACATGATTAAAATGAGTCTCTGAAGACATTTTTTCAATAAGAAGGTATGCAAAAAAACCTAGACATCCAAAAACCTAATCCTAGGAGATGAAGCACCAAAAGTCATGTGGGCCCCATTTGGGTAAGTGAGTACATCAACTTCCCGGGATCATAACTTTTGCATACGACTTTCGTTTTAGGCATGTGATAGCTCGTTGGAAAGGTATCATAGAGGAGATTAATTTTGGAGGCTCAATCATGCCTTAAACTATCATTGAGAACCTCTATATCGAAAAACCTTCATTTGGGCCCTCAAAATGGCACCGGAAGTTAAAACCTACTAAAAATAGAAAATTGCCAACATTGCCAGAAAACTGTTTTGAGCCATTTGGAAAAGGTCGGTGGCCACTGATATCCACCTGGATCAATGCTCCCTCCTTAGGAATAAATGGTCTCCATTTCATTGAGTTCCCGGGGGAGAGGGAAAAGCGTTTCTTGAATCTACATCTTGGTGAGATGCTTGTCTTGCTGGAGATGTCGTGCTGCTCAGTTTGTGGAAATCTTTCACGAACCTGTTGAGATTGAGGTTGTTCAACAAGTCGAGATACATGAGAGGACGATGTGCAGAAGGAATATTTTCACTTTGTTTCAGCCTTTTCGACTTGCTTCTGTTGGATAGAAGTTGCTTGGGGCAAGGCTGTAGTGGTTGCAGTGCCCTTTTGTTCTACTTTTGAATAGATTGTGAAGAAGCTAAATTTTGCAGTATGAGATACTACCTTGCGACACTTTTTAGGTGGAACAGTAGTTGGAACTACCTTTGGTATTCTGTAGAGATGACCCCCCAAAGTAACAATGACACTACAGGGTCGAGACTCATAAACAACATGGCATCTCCACATATGTCATTGGCCCAAGAGAACATCACAGACATCTAGTGGGGCAACATCACATAATACCTCATCCTTGAAGGGTTGGATGTCGTATGACAATCGACACTATTGGCTGACACAGAGATCTCGTCCTTGTTGAAGCCACCCGATGTTGTATGGTTGCGGTTGTGGTGTTGTCGACAATCCCAATTGTTTGATGACCTCTACTGAGATGAGGTATTTCTGGCTTCAGCTGTGAACAATAAAATGCATCGGGTTCCCCTTCACCCAAATTTGTGAATGAAAAAGGCGCTCCCCCTCTTAAGGATCTGTTGGTTCTTCTGGTTGAATTGTTGCAGTCGTGACGATAGCAGTGGGGTTTGCATCAATGATCTGTCCTTTACCAATATATTCAGAATCAGATTTAGAATCAGGGTTCGAATCCTTGTCTTTGATATCAGTGACCAATGACTATTTTGAGCAACATTCATTAGTGTTGTGCTAGGGGATTTTTTGGAAATCACACCATTTTTCAGTGTCCTTCTTTGTCTTCTCGTGACCCTTCTTTTCCTGTGTCTTGGACTGGTTTTCGGGAGACTGTTTGTTAGGGTCATCTTTTTCATACTTTGGTTGTTGCGGATTTGCAGATCCGAATTGTCGTTTGTTCTGGTGCTTAACTATATACTCAATTTTAACAGCATATTGATAAGCAGCACCGAGTGATGAGATGTCCAGAAAATCCATTTCAGTCTGGATGTATCTGTGTAGAGCCCCACAGTATTTCAGAACCAAATGTCGATCGGAGTCTTTGATACCCATATTGGTATGCAAGGTAAGGAAGGTATTAGTGAACTCCAGAACTTCTTGGCCCCTCTCTTGTCGCAGTGTGGTCCATCTCATGTACTGGTCCTCATACTTGCCAACAGGGTAATACTGTTCCTTTACCGCATCCACAAAAAAATCCCAAGTGGGGTCAACCCCATATATTCCAGACTCCTCTATGGAAATTTGGTCCCAGTAATTTTCCCACTAATGTTTGACATGAGGGAGAGCTTTAAGGAGTGTGAAGTTGATCTTTTCTTTGTCGAAAAAATTGTGAACAGAAAAATAACCTTCTGGCAGATTTAACCATTTTTCCAGGGCTTCTACATCTATCTATCCTTCAAGTACAGGAATATAAAAATTAACTTGTACCTTCAAAGGCGAGGTGCATCAAAATTGGTCGCTTGATGAAGATGCATCTGATACTATTGGCAGGCGTTGAAGGATGTGGGAAAAATTCTCCATCATTTCGTCCCTCTGTCGCGTGAGAGCTTTCTCAAGCAACAGATTGATAGGATCGTCTGCTCCATCGTTTTTCTTTTCTTCCGCAATTGAGGGTTTCTTGGGTGTGCGAGAGTGATTGTCTTCGAGAGAGACAAGCTCGAGACCCAAATTTATATACTCGGACCTCGTCGGGGACATGCACTGAAAAAAATGATCAAGAGCAGCCTGCTCTGATACCACTGATCTGGATTATTTTCGGCACAAAATGAGAGCGGAGATATAATAAAGAAATGCATAGATATATAGCGTATATCCAATAATATAACATAAATATATTAGATATGCAACCATAAACACAGAGATATAGTAATACACAATTTCTATTAATGAAATAAATGTATAGAGACTATAAAAATACAGAGTGAAAGACTCACTAGAATGGTGGCAGCTTATCTCTGAGAAGAGATGTGACGGCTACTCGCATTCAAAAGAAGATGATTACAATGAGGCTCTGAAAGCCTTTTTTCAATAATAAAGAATTCCAAAAACCCTATACATCCAAAAACCTAACCCTAGGAGATGAAACGCCAAAAGTCATGTGGGCCCCATTTGGGTAAGTGAGTACATCAACTTCCTGGGGTCGTAACTTTTGCATACGATCTTTGTTTTAGGCGTGTGATAGCTCGTTGGAAAGGTATCATCGAGGAGATTCATTTTGGTGGCTCAATCATGCCTTAAAATATAATTGAGAACCTCTATCTCGAAAAACCTTCACTTAGGCCCTCAAAATGGCACCGGAAGTTAAAACCTACTAAAAATAGAAAATTGCCAACATTGCAAGAAAACTGTTTTGAGCCATTTGGAAAAGGTCGGTGGCCAATGATATCCACCTGGATCAATCCTCCCTCCTTAGGAAGCAATGGTCTCCATTGCGTTGAATTCCCAGGGGAGAGGGAAAAGCTTTTCTTGAATCTACATCTTGGTGAGCTGCTTATCTGGCTGGAGACGTCGCGTTGCTCAGTTTGTGGAAATCTGTCGCGAACCTGTTGAGATTGAGGTTGTTCAAAAAGTCGAGATACATGAGAGGATGATGGGCAGAAGGAATCGTTGCACTTTGCTGCATCCTTTTTGACTTGCTTCTATTGGATAGAAGGTGCTTGGGGCAAGGCTGTAGTAGTTGCAGTGCCCTTTTGTTCCCCTTTTGAACAGATTGTGAAGAAGCTGAATTTTTCAATATGAGATACTACCTTGCAACACTTTTTAGGTGGAACAGTAGTCGGAACTACCTCTGGTATTCTGTAGAGATAACCCCCCAAAGTAACAATGACACTACGGGGTCGAGACTCATGGACAGTATGGCGTCTCCACATATATGGTTGGCCCAAGAGAACATCACAGACATTCAGTGGGGAAACATCACATAATACCTCATCCTTGAAGGGTTGGATGTCGTATGAAAATCGACACCGTTGGTTGACACGGATATCTCATCCTTGTCGAAGCCACCCAATGTTGTATGGCTGCAGGTGTGGTTTTGTCGACAATCCCAACTGTTTGATGACCTCTGTTGAGATGAGGTTTTTCTGGCTTCCGCTATCAATAATAAAATGCAGTGGGGTCCCCTTCACCCACATTTGTGAATGAAAAAGGTGCTCCCCCTCTTCATGATCTATTGGTTCTTCTCGTTGAATTGTTGCAATCGCGACAATAGCAGTGGGGTCTGCGTCAATGATCTGTCCTTTACCAGTATTTTCAGAATCAGATTCTAAATCAGGGTTCGGCTCCTGATCTTTGATCTTGGCAACAAATGATTGTTTTGAGAGACATTCATCAGTGTTTCACCAAGGGATTTTGTGGAAATCACAGCATTTTCCGGTGTCCTTCTTTGTCTTCCCGTGACCCTTCTTTTCCTGTGTCTTGCACTGGTTTTCGAGAGACTATTTGTTAGGGTCATCTTTGTCATACTTTGGTTGTTGCGGATTTGCAGATCCGAATGCCCATTTTTTCTGGTGCTTAAATTTCTACTCAATTTTAACAGCATATCGATAAGCAGCACCGAGTGATGAGATGTCCATAAAATCCATTTCAATCTGGATGGATCTATGTGCAACCCCACAGTATTTCAGAACCAAATGTCGCTCAGAGTCTTTGATACCGATCTTGGTGCACAAGGTATGGAAGGTATTGGTGAACTCCATAACTGCTTGTCCCCTCTCTTGTCGCAGTGTGGTCCATCTCATGTATTGGTCCTCATAGTTGCCAACAACGTAATACTGTTCCTTTATAGCATCCAAAAAAAAATCCCAAGTCGGATCAGCCCCATATATTCCAGAATCCTCTGTGGAACTTTGCTCCCAGTAAATTTCCCACCAATGTTTGACATGAGGGATAGCTTTAAGGAGTGCAAAGGTGATCTTGTCTTTGTCGAAAAAATTGTGAACAGAGAAGTAATCTTCTAGCAGATTTAACCATTTTTCCAGGGCTTCCGCATCTATCTGTCCTTCAAGTATAGGAATATCAAAATTAACTTGCACCTTGAAAGGTGAGGTGCCTCCAAAGTGGTTGCTTGATGAATATGCGCTTGATGCTATCGGTAGGCGTTGAAGGATGTGGGAAAAATTCTCCATCATTTCGTCCCTCTATCATGTGAGAGCTTGCTCAAGCAACAGATTGAAAGGATCATCTACTCCGTCATTTTGATTTTCTTCCGCCATTGAGGGTTTCTTTGGTGTGCGAGAGTGATTGTATTCAAGAGAGACAAGATCGAGACCCAACTTTCTATACTCGGACCTCGTTGGGGACATGCACTGAAAAAAACGACCAAGAGCAACCTGCTCTGATACCACTGATCTAGATTATTCTCGGCACGAAATGAGAGTGGAGATATAATAAAGAAATGCATAGAGATATCTCGTATATCCAATAATATAAAATAAATATATCAGAGATTCAACCATAAACAAATATATACAGTAATACACAATTTCAATTAATGAAAGAAATGTACAGAGACTGTAAAAATACAGACTGAAAGACTCGCTAGAATGGTGGTAGCTTATCTCTGAGAAGAGATGTGACGGCTACTCGCATTCACAAGAAGATGATTATAATGTGGCTCTGAAGGCATTTTTAAAATAAGAAGGAATGCCAAAAACCCTAGACATCCAAAAACCTAACCCTAGGAGATGAAGCGCCAAAAGTCATGTGGGCCTCGTTTGAGTAAGTGAGTACATCAACTTCCCAGTGTCGTAACTTTTGCATACGATCTTCGTTTTAGGCGTGTGATAGCTCGTTGGAAATGTATCATCGAGGAGATTCATTTTGGGGGCTCAATCATGCCTTCATCAATCATTGAGAACCTGTATCTTGAAAAACATTCATTTGGTCCCTCAAAATGGCCTCGGAAGTTAAAACCTGCTAAAAATAGTAAATTGCCAACATTGCCAGAAAACTATTTTGAGCCATTTGGAAAAGGTGGGTTGCCACTAATATCCACCTGGATCAATTCTCCCTCCTTAGGAATCAATGGTCTCCATTGCATTGAGTTAACAGGGGAGAGGGAAAAGCGTTTGTTGAATCTTCATCTTGGTGAGCTGCTTGTCTTGCTAGAGATGTCATGCTGCTCAGTTTGTGGAAATCTGTCATGAACCTGTTGAGTTTGAGGCTATTCAACAAGTCCAGATACATGAGAGGATGATGTGAAAAAGGAATATTTTCACTTTGTTGCAACCTTTTCGACTTTCTTCTGTTGGTTAGAAGGTGCTTGGGGCAAGGCTGTAGTGGTTCCAGTGCCCTTTTGTTCTCCTTTTGAACAGATTGTGAAGAAGCTGAATTTTGCAGTACGAGATACTACCTTGCGGCACTTTTTAGGTGGAACAGTAGTCGGAACTACCTCTAGTATTCTGTAGAGATGACCCCCCAAAGCAACAATGACACTATGGGTTCGAGACCCATAAACAACATGGCGTCTCCACATATATGGTTGGCCCAAGAGAACATCACAGACATTCAGTGGGGCAACATCACATAATACCTCATCCTTGAAGGGTTGGATGTCGTATGACAATCGACATTGTTCGCTGACACGGAGATCTCGTCCTTGTCGAAGCCACCCAATGTTGTATGGTTGCGGGTGTGGTGTTGTCGACAATCCCAACTGTTTGACAACCTCTGCTGAGATGATGTTTTTATGGCTTCCGCTATCAACAATAAAATGTAGTGGGGTACCCTTCACCCACATTTGTGAATGAAAAAGGTGTTTACCCTCTTCAGGATCTATTGGTTCTTTTGGTTGAATTGTTGCAGTCGCGACAATAGAAGTGGGGTCTACGTCAATGATCTTTCCTTTACCAGTATTTTCATAATCAGATTCTGAATCAGGGTTCAACTCCTTATCTTTGATCTCAACGACCAATGACTGTTTTGAGAGACATTCATCAGAGTTGTGCTAGGGGATTTTGTGGAAATCACACCATTTTCTAGTGTCATTCTTTGTCTTCCTGTGACCCTTCTTTTCCTGTATCTTGGACTAGTTTTCAGGAGACTGTTTGTTAGGGTCGTCTTTGTCATACTTTGGTTGTTGCAGATTTGCAGATCTGAATTCCCGTTTGTTCTGGTGCTTAAATTTCTGTTCAATTTTAATAGCATATCGATAAGCAGCACCGAGTGATGAGATGTCCAGAAAATCCATTTCAGTCTGGATGTATCTGTGTAGAGACCCACGGTATTTCAGAACCAAATGTCACTTGGAGTCTTTGATACCCATCTTGGTATGCAAGGTATGGAAGGTATTGGTGACCTCCAGAACTGCTTGGTCTCTCTCTTTCCGCAGTGTGGTCCATCTCATGTACTGGACCTCATAGTTGACAACAGGGTAATATTGTTCCTTTACCGCATCCACAAAAAAATCCCAAGTGGGGTCGGCCCCATATGTTCCAGACTCCTCTACGAAACTTTGCTCCCAGTAAGTTTCCCACCAATGTTTGACATGAGGGAGAGCTTTAAGGAGTGCAAAGGTGATCTTTTCTTTGTCGAAAAAATTGTGAACAGAGAAATAACCTTCTAGAAGATTTAACCATTTTTCCAGAGCTTCTGCATCTATTTGTTCTTCAAGTACAAGAATATCAAAATTAACTTGTAACTTGAAAGGCTAGGTGCCTCCAAAGTGGTCGCTTGATGAAGATGCGCCTGATGCTATCTGCAAGCATTGAAGGATGTGGGCAAAATTCTCCATCATTTCTTCCCTCTGTCACGTGAGAGCTTGCTCAAACAACAGATTGATAAGATCACCTGCTCATTCGTTTTTCTTTTCTTCCACCATTGAGGGTTTCTTGGGTGTGTGAGAGCGATTTTCTTCAAGAAAGAAAAACTTGAGACCTAACTTTCTATACTCGGACCTCGTTGGGGACATGCACTAAAAAAACGATCAAGAGCAGCCTACTCTGATACGACTGATCCGGATTATTTTCGGCACGAAATGAGAGTGGAGATATAATAAAGAAATGCACAGAGATATCACGTTTATCCAATAATATAGCATAAATATATCAGAGATGCAACCATAAACACAAAGATACAGTAATACACGATTTCTATTAATGAATGAAATGTACAGATACTGTAAAAATACAGAGTGAAAGACTCGCTAGAATGGTTGCAGCTTATCTCTGAGAAGAGATGTGACGGCTACTTTCTTTCGCAAGAAGATGATTACAATGAGGCTCTGAAGACATGTTCACAATAATAAGGAATTCCAAAAACCCTAGACATCCAAAAATCTATCCCTAGGAGATGAAGCGCCAAAAGTCATGTGGGCCCCGTTTGGGTAAGTGAGTACATCAACTTCCAGGGGTCGTAACTTTTGCATACGATCTCCGTTTGAGGCGTGTGATAGCTCGTTGGAAAGGTATATTTGAGGAGATGCATTTTGGTTTCTCAATCATGCCTTCAGCTATCATTGAGAACCTATATCTCAAAAAAACTTCATTTGGGCCCTCAAAATGGCCCCGGAAGTTAAAACCTGCTAAAAATAGTAAATTGCCAACATTGCCAGAAAACTGTTTTGAGGCATTTGGAAAAGGTGGGTAGCGACCGATATCCACCTGGATCAATCCTCCCTCCTTAGGAAGCAGTGGTCTCCATTGCGTTGAGTTCCCAGGGGAGAGGGAAAATTGTTTGTTGAATCTGCATCTTTGTGAGTTGCTTGTCTTGCTAGAGATGTTGCGCTGCTCAATTTGTGGAAATCTGTCACGAACCTATTGAGGTTGAGGTTGTTAAACAAGTTGAGATACATGAAAGGATGATGGGCATAAGGAATATTTTCACTTTGCTGCAGCCTTTTCGACTTGCTTCTGTTGGATAGAAGGTTCTTGGGGCAACATTTGTGAATAAAAAAGGTGCTCCCCCTCTTTAGGATCTGTTCGTTCTTCTGGTTGAATTGTTGAGGTCGTGACAATAACAGTTTGTGGAAATCTATCACGAACCTGTTGACATTGAGGCTGTTCAAAAATTCGAGATACATGAGAGGATGATGTCTAGAAGGAATCTTTTCACTTTGTTGCATCCTTTTCAACTTGCTTCTGTTGGATAGAAGGTGCTTCGGGCAAGGTTGTAGTGGTTGCAGTGTCGTTTTGTTCTCCTTTTGAATAGATTGTGAAGAAGCTAAATTTTGCAGTATGAGATACTGCCTTGCGGCACTTTTTAGGTGGAACACTAGTCGGAACTACCTCTGGTATTCTATAAAGATGACCCCCCAAAGTAACAATGACACTACGGGGTCGAGACTCATAAACAACATGGCATCTCCACATATATGGTTGGCCCAACAGAATAGCACAGACATCTAGTGGGGAAACATCACATAATATCTCATCCTTGAAGGGTTGGCTGCCGTATGACAATCGACACTATTGGCTGACATAGAGATCTCATCCTTGTTGAAGCCACTCGATGTTGTATGGCTGCGAGTGTGGTGTTGTCGACAATACCAACTGTTTAATGACCTCTGCTGAGATGAGGTTTTTCTGGCTTCCGCTATCAACAATAAAATGCAGCGGGGTCCCCTTCACCCGCATTTGTGAATGAAAAAGGTGCTCCCCCTCTTAAGGATCTGTTGGTTCTTCTGGTTGAATTGTTGCAGTTGTGACAATAGCAGTGGGGTCTGTGTCAATGATCTGTCCTTGACCACTATTTTCAGAATCAGATTCTGAATCAGGGTTCGTCTCCCTATCTTTGATCTCGGTGACCAATGACTATTTTGAGCGACATTCATCAGTTTTGTTCCATGGGCTTTTGTGGAAATCACGCCATTTTCAGTGTCCTTCCTTGTCTTCCTGTGACCCTTTGTTTCCTATGTCTTGGACTGGTTTTCAGGAGACTGTTTGTTAGGGTCGTCTTTGTCATACTTTGGTTGTTGCAGATTTGCAGATCTGAATTCCCGTTTGTTCTGGTGCTTAAATTTCTGCTCAATTTTAACAGCATATCGATAAGCAGCACCGAGTGATGAGATGTCCAAAAAATCCATTTCAGTCTAGATGTATCTGTGTAGAGCCCCACGATATTTCAAAACCAAATGTTGCTCAGAGTCTTTGATACCCATCTTGGTACGCAAGGTATGGGAGGTATTCGTGAACTCCGAAACTTCTTGGCCCCTCTCTTGCCGAGGTATGGTCCATCTCATGTACTGGTCCTCATAGTTGCCAACAGGGTAATACTGTTCCTTTACCACATCCACAAAAAAATCCCAAGTGGGGTCGGCCGCATATATTCCAGACTCCTCTGTGGAAATTTGCTCCCAGTAAGTTTCCCACCAATATTTGACATGAGGGAGATATTTAAGGAGTGCGAAGGTGATTTTTTCTTTGGCGGAAAAATTGTGAACAGAGAAATAACCTTCTAGCAGATTTAACCATTTTTCTAGGGCTTCTGCATCTATCTGTCCTTCAAGTACAAAAATATCAAAATAAACTTGTAACTTGAAAGGTGAGGTGCCTTCAAAGTGGTCGCTTGATGAATATGCGTCTGATGCTATCAGCAGGCGTTGAAGGATGTGGGAAAAATTCTCCATTATTTCATCCCTCTGTCGCATGAGAGCTTGCTCAAGCAACAGATTGATAGGATCGTCTGCTCCGTCATTTTTATTTTCTTCTTCCATTGAGGGTTTCTTGGGTGTGCGAGAGTGATTGTATTCAAGAGAGACAAGCTCGAGACCCAAATTTCTATACTCGGACCTCATCGAGGACATGCACTGAAAAAAACAATCAAGAGCAGCCTGCTCTGATACCACTGATCCAGATTATTTTCGGCACGAAATGAGAGTAGAGATATAATAAAGAAATGCACAGAGATATCGCGTATATCCAATAATATAACATAAATATATCAGATATGCAACCATAAATACAGAGATATAGTAATATACGATTTCTATTAATGAAAGAAATGTACAGAGACTATAAAAATACGGAGTGAAAGACTCGCTAGAATGGTGGCAGCTTATCTCTGAGAAGAGATGTGACGACTACTCGCATTCGCAAAATGATGATTACAATGAGGCTCTGAAGGCCTTTTTACAATAAGCAGGAATGAAAAAAACCCTATACATCCAAAAACCTAACCCTAGGAGATGAAGCGCCAAAAGTCATGTGGGCCCCATTTGGGTAACTGAGTACATCAACTTCCCAGGGTCATAACTTGTGCATACGATCTCCATTTTAGGCGTGTGATAGCGCGTTGGAAAGGTATCGCCGAGGATATTCATTTTGGGGGATCAATAATGCCATAAACAATCATTGAGAACATATATCTCGAAAAACATTCATTTGGGCCCTGAAAATGGCCCCGGAAGTTAAAACCTACTAAAAATAGTAAATTGCCAACATTGCCAGAAAACTATTTTGAGCCATTTGGAAAAGGTGGGTGGCCACTGATATCCACCTGGATCAATCCTCCCTCCTTAGGAAGCAATGGTATCCATTGCATTGAGTTCTCGAGGGAGAGGGAAAAGCGTTTGTTGAATCTGCATCTTTGTGAGTTGCCCTTCTCGCTGGAGACGCCGCATTGCTCAGTTTGTGGAAATCTGTTACGAACCTGTTGAGGTTGAGGTTGTTCAACAAGTCAAGATACATGACAGGAGGATGTGCAGAAGGAATATTTTCACTTTGCAGCAGCCTTTTCGACTTGCTTCTTTTGGATAGAAGGTGCTTGGGGCAAGGTTGTAGTGGTTGCAGTGCCCTTTTGTTCTCCTTTTGAACAGATTGTGAAGAAGCTGAATTTTGCAGTATGATATACTACCTTGCGACACTTTTTAGGTGGAACAGTAGTCGGAACTACCTTTGGTATTCTGTAGAGATGACCCCCCAAAGTAACAATGACACTACAGGGAAGAAACTCATAAACAACATGGCATATCCACATATATGGTTGGCCCAAGAGAACATCACAGACATCCAGTGTGGCAACATCACATAATACCTCATCCTTGAAGGGTTGGATGTCGTATGACAATTGGCATCGTTGGCTGACAAGGAGATCTCGTCCTTGTCGAAGCCACCCGATGTTCTATGGTTGCAGGTGTGGTGTTGTTGACAATCCAACCTGTTTGACGACCTCTGCTGAGATGAGGTTTTTCTGGCTTCCGCTATCAACAATAAAATGCAGCGGGGTCCCCTTCACCCACATTTTTGAATGAAAAAGACGCTCCCCCTCTTCAGGATCTGTTGGTTCTTCTGGTTGAATTGTTGCGGTCTCGACAATAGCAGTGGGGTCTGTGTCAATGATCAGTCCTTTACCAGTATTTTTAGAATCAGATTCTGAATCAAAGTTCAGCTCCTTGTCTTTGATCTCGGTGACCAATGACTGTTTTGAGTGACATTCATCAGTGTTGTGCCAAGGGATTTTGTGGAAATCACACCATTTTTTGGTGTCCTTCTTTGTCTTCCCATGACCCTTCTCCTCCTGTGTCTTGGACTAGTTTTCGGGAGCCTGTTTGTTAGGGTCATCTTTGTCATACTTTGGTTGTTGCGGATTTGTAGATCTGAATTCCCATTTGTTCTGGTGCTTAAATTTCTTCTCAATTTTAACAGCACATCGATAAGCAGCACTGAGTGATGAGATGTCCAGAAAATCCATTTCAATCTGGATGTATCTATTTAGAGCCCCACGGTAATTTAGAACCAAATGTCACTCAGATTATTTGATACCCAACTTGGTACGCAAGGTATGGAAGGTATTGGTGAACTCCAGAACTACTTGGTCCCTCTATTGCTGCAGTATGGTCCATCTCATGTACTGGTCCTCATATTTGCCAACAGGGTAATATTTTTCCTTTATAGCATCCACAAAAAAATCCCAAGTGGGGTCGACCCCATATATTCCAGACTCCTGTGTGGAACTTTTCTCCCAGTAAGTTTCCCACCAATGTTTGACATGAGGGAGAGCTTCAAGGAGTTCGAAAGTGATCTTTTCTTTGTTGAAAAAATTGTGAACAGAGGAATAACCTTCTAGCATATTTAACCATTTTTCCAGGGCTTCTCCATCTATCTGTCCTTCAAGTACAGGAATATCAAAATTAACTTGTACCTTGAAAGGCGAGGTGCCTCCAAAGTGATCGCTTGATTAATATGTGCCTGATGCTATCGACAGGCGTTGAAGTATGTGGGAAAAATTCTCCATCATTTCGTCCCTCTTTCGTGTGAGAGCTTGCTCAAGCAACAGATTGATAGGACCATCCGCTCCATCATTTTTCTTTTTTTCCGCCATTGAGGGATTCTTGGGTGTGTGAGAGTGATTTTCTTCAAGAGAGACAAGCTCAAGACCCGACTTTCTATACTCGGACCTCGTTGAGGACATGCACTAAAAAAAAACGATCAAGAGTAGCCTGCTTTGATACCATTGATCCAGATTATTTTCGGCACAAAATGAGAGCGGAGATATAATAAAGAAATGCACAGAGATATCGTGTATATCCAATAATATAACATAAAAATATCATAGATGCAACCATAAACACAGAGATACAATAATACACGATTTCTATTAATGAAAGAAATGTACAGAGACTGTAAAAATACAGAGTGAAACATTCGCTAGAATGGTGGCAGCTTATCTCTGAGAAGATATGTGACGGTTACTCGCATTTGCAAGAAGATGATTAAAATGAGGCTCTGAAGGCCTTTTTACAATAAGCAGGAATGCCAAAAACCCTGGACATCCAAAACCTAACCCTAGGGGATGAAGCACCAAAAGTCATTTGGGCCCTCAAAATGGCCCCAGAAGTTAAAACCTACTAAAAATAGTAAATTGCCAACATTGCCAGAAAACTATTTTGAGCCATTCGGAAAAGGTGGGTGGCCACCGATATCCACCTGGATCAATCCTCCCTCCATAGGAAGCAATGGTCTCCATTTCGTTGAGTTCCCAGGGGAGAGGGAAAAGCGTTTGTTAAATCTACATCTTGGTGAGCTGCTTGTCTCGTTGGAGATGTCGCGTTGCTCAGTTTGTGGAAATCTGTCACGAACCTGTTGAGGTTGAGGCTATTCAACAAGTCAAGATACATGAGAGGATGATCTTCAGAAGGAATCTTTGCACTTTGCTACAACCTTTTTGACTTTCTTCTATTGGATAGAAGGTGCTTAGGGAAAGGCTATAGTGGTTGCAGTGTCCTTTTGTTCTCCTTTTGAACAGATTGTGAAGAAGCTGAATTTTGCAGTATGAGATACTACCTTGCGGTACTTTTTAGGTGGAACAGTAGTCAGAACTACCTCTGGTACTCTGTAGAGATGACCCCACAAAGTAACAATGACACTACGGGGTCGAGACTCATAAACATCATGGCGCCTCCACATATATGGTTCACCCAAGAGAACATCACAGACATCCAGTGGGGAAACATCACATAATACCTCATCCTTGCAGGGTTGGATGTCATATGACAATTGACACTGTTGGCTGACATGAAGATCTCGTCCTTGTCTGGATGTATCTGTGTAGAGCCCCACGGTATTTCAGAACCAAATGTCGCTCGGAGACTTTGATACCCAGCTTGGTACGCAAGGTATGGAAGGTATTGGTGAAATCTGGAACTGCTTGGCCCCTCTCTTGCTGTAGTTTGGTCCATCTCATGTACTGGTCCTCATAGTTGCCAATAGGGTAAAACTGTTCCTTTACCGCATCCACAAAAAAATCCCAACTGGGGTCGGCCCCATATATTCTAGACTCCTCTATGGAACTTTTCTCCCAGTAAGTTTCCCACCAATGTTTGACATGAGGGAGAGCTTTAAGGAGTGCGAAGGTGATCTTTTCTTTGTCGGAAAAATTGTGAATAGAGAAATAACCTTCTAACAGATTTAACCATTTTTCCAGGGCTTCTACATCTATCTATCCTTCAAGTAAAGGAATATAAAAATTAAATTGTACTTTGAAAGGAGAGGTGCCTCCAAAGTGGTCGCTTGATGAAGATGCGCCTGATGCTATCGGCAGGCGTTGAAGGATGTGGGAAAAATTCTCCATCATTTCGTCCCTCTGTCGCGTGAGAGCTTGCTCAAGCAACAGATTGATAGGATCGTCTACTCCGTCGTTTTTATTTTCTTCCTCCATTGAGGGTTTCTTGGGTGTGCGAGAGTGATTGTCTTCAAGAGAGACAAGCTCGAGACCCAACTTTCTATACTTGGACCTCGTCGGGGACATGCACTGAAAAAAACAATCAAGAGCAGCCTGGTCTGATACCACTGATCCAGATTATTTTTGGCACAAAATGAGAGGGGAGATATAGTAAAGAAATGCACAGAGATATCATGTATATATAATAATATAACACCAATATATCAGATATGCAACCATAAACACAGAGATACAGTAATACATGATTTCCATTAATGAAAGAAATGTACAGAGACTGTAAAAATATAGAGTGAAAGACTCGCTAGAATGGTCACAGCTTATCTCTAAGAAGAGATGTGACAGCTACTAGCATTTGCAAGAATATGATTACAATGAGTCTCTGAAGGAATTTTTAGAATAAGCAGGAATGCCAAAAACCCTAGACATGGAAAAACTAGCCCTAGGAGATGAAGCACCAAAAGTCATGTGGTCCCCGTTTGGGTAAGTGAGTACATCAACTTCCCAAGGTTGTAACTTTTGCATACGGTCTCCGTTTTAGGCATGTGATAGCTCATTGGAAAGGTATTGTCGAGGAGATTCATTTTGGGGGTTCAATGATGCCTTTAAATATCATTAAGAACCTCTATCTTTAAAAACCTTCATTTGGGCCCCCAAAATGGCCCTTGAAGTTAAAACCTGCTAAAAATAGTAAATTGCCAACATTGCCAGAAAACTGTTTTGAGCCATTTGGAAAAGGTGGGTGGCCACCAATATCCACCTAGATAAATCCTCCCTCCTTAGGAAGCAATGGTATCCATTGCGTTGAGTTCCTGGGGGAGAGGGAAAATCATTTGTTGAATATGCATCTTGGTGAGCTACTTGTCTCGCTGGAGACGCTGCGCTGCTCAGTTTGTGGAAATCTGTCACGAACCTGTTGAGGTTGAGGCCATTCGACAAGTCGAGCTACATGAGATGACGATGTGTAGAAGGAATCTTTTCACTTTTCTACAGCCTTTTCGACTTTCTTCTCTTGGATAAAAGGTGCTTGGGGCAATGCTGTAGTGGTTGTAGTGCCCTTTTGTTCTCCTTTTGAACAGATTGTGAAGAAGCTAAATTTTGCAGTATGAGATACTACCTTGCGGCACTTTTTAGGTCGAACAGTAGTCAGAACTACCTCTGGTATACTTTAGAGATGACCCCTCAAAGTAACAATGACACTACGGGGTCGAGACTCATAAACAACATGGTGTCTCCACATATATGGTTGGCCCAAGAGAACATCACAGACATCCAGTGGGAAACATCACATAATACCTCATCCTTGAAGGGTTGGATGTTGTATGACAATCGGCACTGTTGGCTGACACGAAGATCTCGTCCTTGTCGAAGCCACCCGATGCTGTATGGCTGCGGGTGTGGTGTTGTCAACAATCCCAATTGTTTGATGACCTCTACTGAGATGATGTTTTTTTGGCTTCCGCTATCAACAATAAAATGCAGCGGGGTCACCTTCACCCACATTTTTGAATGAAGAAGGCGCTCCTTCTCTTCATGATCTGTTGGTTCTTCTAGTTGAATTATTGCAGTCGTGACAATAGCAATGGGGTCTACGTCAATGATCTGTCATTTACCAGTATTTTCAAAATTAGATTCTGAATCAGGGTTTGGCTCCTTGTCTTTCATCTCGGTGATCAATGATTGTTTTAAGTGACATTCATCATTGTTGTGCCAGGGGATTTTGTGGAAATCACACCATTTTCCGGTGTCCTTCTTTGTCTTCCTATGACCCTTCTTTCCCTATGTCTTGGACTGGTTTTCGGGAAACTATTTGTTAGGGTCGTCTTTGTCATACTTTGGTTGTTGTGGATTTGCATGTATGAATTCCTGTTTGTTCTAGTGCTTAAATTTCTGCTCAATTTTAACATCATATCAATAAGCAGCACCGAGTGATGAGATGTCCAGAAAATCCATTTCAGTCTAGATGTATCTGTGTAGAGCCCCATGGTATTTCAGAACCAAATGTCTCTCGAAGTCTTTGATACCCATCTTGGTACGCAAGGTATGGAAGGTATTGGTGAACTCTGGAACTGCTTGGCCCCTCTCTTGCTACAGTGTGGTCCATCTCATGTACTAGTCCTCATAGTTGTCAACAAGGTAATACTATTCATTTACCGCATCCACAAAAAAACCCAAGTGGGGTCAACCCCATATATTCCAGACTCCTCTGTGGAACTTTTCTCCCAGTAAGTCTCCCACGAATGTTTGATTTGAGGGCTAACTTTAAGGAGTGTGAACGTGATATTTTCTTTGTCGAAAAAATTATGAACAGAGAAATAACCTTCTAGCAGATTTAACCATTTTTCCAGGGCTTCTGCATCTATCTGTCCTTCAAGTACAGGAATGTCAAAATTAACTTGTACCTTGAAAGGCGATGTGCCTCCAAAGTGGTCGCTTGATGAAGATCTGTTGATGCTATTGGAAGGCGTTGAAGGATGTGGTCAAAATTCTCCATCATTTCATCCCTCTGTCGCGTGAGATCTTGCTCAAGCAACAGATTGATAGGATCGTCTGCTCCGTCGTTTTTCTTTTCTTCTGCCATTGATGGTTTATTGGGTGTGAGAGAGTGATTGTTTTCAAGAGAGACAAGCTTGAGACCCAACTTTATATACTAGGACCTCGTCGGGGACATGCACTGAAAAAAACAATCAAGAGCAGCCTGCTCTGATACCACTGATCTGGATAATTTTCGGCATGAAATGAGAGCGGAGATATAATAAATAAATGCACAGAGATATCACGTATATCCAATAATATAACATAAATATATTAGAGATGTAACCATAAGCACAGAGATACAGTAATACATGATTTCTATTAATGAAAGAAATGTACAGAGACTGTAAAAATATAGAGTGAAAGACTCGCTAGAATGGTGGCAGCTTATCTCTGAGAAGAGATGCGACGGCTACTCGCATTCGCAATAAGATGATTACAATGAGGCTCTGAAGGCATTTTTACAATAAGCAGGAATACCAAAAACCCTAGACATCCAAAAACCTAACCCTAGGAGATGAAGCGCCAAAAGTCATGTGGGTCCCGTTTGGGTAAGTGAGTACATCAACTTCCCAGGGTCGTAACTTTTGCAAACGATCTCCGTTTTAGGCGTGTGATAGCTTGTTGGAAAGGCATCATCGAGTTGATTCATTTTGGTTTCTCAATCATGCCTTTTGCTATATTTTACAACCTCTATCTCTAAAAACCTTCATTTGGGCCCTTAAAATGGCCCCGGAAGTTAAAACCTGCTAAAAATAGTAAATTGCCAACATTGCCAGAAAACTGTTTTGAGCCATTAGGAAAAGGAGGGGGGCCACCGATATCCACCTGAATCAATCCTCCCTCCTTAGGAAGCAATGGTATCCATTGTGTTGAGTTCCTAGGGGAGAGGGAAAAGCATTTGTTGAATCTGCATCTTGGTGAGCTGCTTGTCTTGCTGGAGATGTCGCGCTGCTCAGTTTGTGGAAATCTATCATGAACCTGTTGAGGTTGAGGATATTCAACAAGTCGAGATACATAAGAGGATGATGTGCAAAAGGAATCTTTGCACTTTTCTGTAGCCTTTTCGACTTGCTTATGTTGGATAGAAGGTGCTTGGGGCAAGGCTCTAGTGGCTGCAGTGTCCTTTTGTTCTCCTTTTGAACATATTGTAAAGAAACTGAATTTTGCAGTATGAGATACTACTTTGCGACAATTTTTAGGTGGAACAATAGTAGAAACTACCTCTGGTATTCTGTAGAGATGACCCCCCAAAGTAACAATGACACTACGGGTTCGAGACTCATAAACAACATGGCGTCTCCACATATATGGTTGGCCCAAGAGAACATCACATACATCCAGTGGGGCAACATCACATAATACCTCATCCTTGAATGGTTGGATGCGATATGACAATTGACACTGTTGGCTGACAAGAATATCTCGTCCTTGTCGAAGGGACCCGATGTTGTATTGCCGCAGGTGTGGTGTTGTCGAAAATCCCAACTGTTTGACGACCTCTGCTAAGATGAGGTTTTTTTCGCTTCCGCTATCAACAATAAAATGCAGCGGGGTCCCCTTCACCCACATTTGTGAAAGAAAAAGGTGCTCCCCCTCTTCAGGATCTGTTGGTTTTTCTCGTTGAATTGTTGCGGTCACAACAATAGCAGTGGGGTCTGCATCAATGATCTTTCATTTACTAGTATTTTCAGAATCAGATTCTGAATCAGGGTTCGACTCGTTGTCTTTTATCTCGGTGACCAATGACTATTTTGAGCGACATTCATCAGTGTTGTGCCAGGGGATTTTGTGGAAATCACACCATTTTCCACTGTCCTTCTTTGTCTTCCAGTGACCCTTCTTTTCCTATGTCTTGGACTAGTTTTCGGGAGACTGTTTGTTAGGGTCGTCTTTGTCATACTTTGGTTGTTGCAGATTTGCAGATCCGAATTATCGTTTGTTTTGGTGCTTAAATTTCTGCTCAATTTTAACAGCATATCGATAAGCAACCCCGACTGATGAGACGTCCAAAAAATCCATTTTATTCTGGATGTATCTGTGTAGAGCCCCACGGTATTTCAGAACCAAATGTCGCTCGGAGTCATTGATACCTAGCTTGGTATGCAAGGTATGGAAGGTATTGGTGAACTCTGGAACTGCTTGGCCCCTCTCTTGCTGTAGTGTGGTCCATCTCATGTACTGGTCCTCATAGTTGCCAATAGGGTAATACTATTCCTTTACTGCATCCACAAAAAAATCCCAAGTGGGGTCAACCCCATATATTCCAGACTCCTCTATGGAACTTTTCTCCCAGTAAGTTTCCCACCAATGTTTGACATGAGGGAGAGCTTTAAGGAGTGCGAAGGTGATCTTTTCATTGTCGAAAAAATTGTGAACAGAGAAATAACCTTCTAGCAGATTTAACCATTTTTCCAAGGCTTCTGCATCTATCTGTCCTTCAAGTACAGGAATATCAAAATTAACTTGTACCTTGAAAGGAGAGGTGCCTCCAAAGTGGTCGCTTGATGAAGATGCACCTGATGCTATCGACAGGCTTTGAGGGATGTGGGAAAAATTCTCCATCATTTCGTCCCTCTATCGCGTGAGAGCTTTCTCAAGCAATAGATTGATAGGATCGTCTGCTCTGTCATTTTTCTTTTCTTCCGCCATTGAGGGTTTCTTGGGTGTGTGAGAGAAATTGTCTTCAAGAGAGACAAGCTCGAGACCCAACTTTCTATACTCAGACCTCGTCGGGGACATTCACTGAAAAAAATGATCAAGAGCAGCCTGCTCTGATACAACTGATCCGGATTATTTTCGGCACGAAATGAGAGCGAAGATATAACAAAGAAATGCATAGAGATATCGCATATATCCAATAATATAACATAGATATATCAAAGATGCAACCATAAACACAGAGATATAGTAATACATGATTTCTATTAATGAAAGAAATGTACAGAGACTGTAAAAATACAGAGTGAAAGACTCGCTAGAATGGTGGCAACTTATCTCTGAGAAGAGATGTGAAGGTTACTCGCATTTGAAAGAAGATGATTAAAATGAGGCTCTGAAGGCATTTTTACAATAAGAAATAATTCCAAAAACCCTAGACATCCAAAAACCTATCCCTAGGAGATGAAGCACCAAAAGTCATGTGGGCCCCGTTTGGGTAAGTGAGTACATCAACTTCTCGGGCTCGTAACTTTTGCATACGATCTCCGTTTTAGGAGTGTGATAGCTCGTTGGAAAGGTATCATTGAGGAGATTCATGTTGTTGGCTTGATAATGCATTTGGCCATCATTGAGAACTTATATCGTTAAAAACCTTCATTTGGGCCCTCAAAATGGCCCCAGAAGTTAAAATCTACTAAAAATAGTAAATTGCCAACATTGCCAGAAAACTGTTTTGAGCCATTTGGAAAAGGTGGTTGGTCACCGATATCCACCTGGATCAATCCCCCCTCCTTAGGAAGCAATGGTCTCCATTTCATTGAGTTCTCGAGGGAGAGGGAAAAGCGTTTGTTGAATCTGCATCTTGGTGAGCTGCTTGTCTTGCTGGAGATGTCGCGCTGCTCAGTTTGTGGAAATCTGTCACGCACCTGTTGAGGTTGAGGTTGTTCAACAAGTCGAGATACATGAGAGGATGATGTGAAAAATGAATCTTTTCACTTTGCTGCATCCTTTTCAACTTGCTTCTATTGGATAGAAGGTGCTTGGGGCAAGGTTGTAGTGGTTGCAGTGTCCTTTTGTTCTCCTTTTGAACAGATTGTGAAGAAGCTAAATTTTGCAGTATTAGATACTACCTTTCGATAGTTTTTAGGTGGAACAGTAGTCGAAACTACCTCTGGTATTCTGTAGAGATGACCCCCCAAAGTAACAATGACACTACGGGGTCAAGACTCATAAACAACATGGCGTCTCCACATATATGGTTGGCCCAAGAGAACATCACAGACATCCAGTGGGGCAACATCACATAATACCTCATCCTTGAAGGGTTGGATGCCATATGAAAATCAACACTGTTGGCTGACAAAGAGATCTCATCATTGTCGAAGCCACCCGATGTTGTATGGCTGCGGGTGTGGTGTTATCGACAAATCCCAACTGTTTGATGACATCTGCTGAGATGAGGTTTTTTTGGCTTCCGCTATCAACAATAAAATGCAGCGGGGTCCCCTTCACCCATATTTGTGAATGAAAAAGATGCTCCCCCTCTTCAGGATATGTTGGTTCTTCTGGTTGAATTGTTGCGGTCGCGACAATAGCAGTGGGGTTTGCGTCAATGATCTGTCCTTTACCAGTATTTTCAGAATCAGATTTTGAATCAGGGTTCGTCTCCTTGTCTTTGATCTCGGCGACCAATGACTATTTTGAGTGACATTCATCAGTGTTGTGCCAGGGGATTTTGTGGAAATCACACAATTTTTCAGTGTCCTTCTTTGTCTTCCCGTGACCCTTCTTTTATTGTGTCTTGGACTGGTTTTCAGGAGACTGTTTGTTAGGGTCATCTTTGTCATACTTTGTTTGTTTCAGATTTGCAGATCCAAATTTCCGTTTGTTCTGGTGCTTAAATTTCTGCTCAATTTTAACATCATATCGATAAGCAGCACTGAGTGATGAGATGTCCAGAAAATCCATTTCAATTTGGATGTATCTGTGTAGAGCCCCACATTATTTCAGAACCAAATGTCGCTCGGAGTCTTTGATACCCATCTTGGTATGCAAGGTATGGAAGGTATTGGTGAACTTTGGAACTACTTGGCCCCTCTCTTGCCGCAGTGTTTTCCATCTCATGTACTGGTCCTTATAGTTGCCAACAAGGTAATACTGTTCCTTTACTGCATCCACAAAAAAATCCCGAGTGGGGTCAGCCCCATATATTCCAGACTCCTCTATGGAACTTTTCTCCCAGTAAGTTTCCCACCAATGTTTAACATGAGGGAGATCTTTAAGGAGTGTGAACGTGATCTTTTCTTTGTCGGAAAAATTGTGAACAAAGAAATAACCTTCTAGCAGATTTAACTATTTTTCCAGGGCTTCTGTATCTATCTGTCCTTCAAGTACAGGAATATCAAAATTAACTTGTACGTTGAAAGGCAAGGTGCCTCCAAAGTGGTCACTTGATGAAGATGAACCGGATGCTATCGACAGGCATTGAAGGATGTGGGAAAAATTCTCCATCGTTTCGTCCCTCTGTCGCATGAGAGCTTGCTCAAGCAACAGATTGATAGGATCGTCTGCTCCGTCATTTTTATTTTCTTCTGCAATTGAGGGTTTCTTGGGTGTGAAAGAGATATTGTCTTCAAGAGATACAAGCTCGAGACCCAACTTTCTATACTCAGACCTTGTCGAGGACATGCACTGAAAAAAATGATGAAGAGCAGCCTACTCTGATACCACTGATCCGGATTATTTTCGGCACGAAATGAGAGCGGAGATATAATAAAGAAATGCACAGAGATATCGCGTATATCCAATAATATAACATAACTATATTAGAGATGCAACCATAAACACAGAGATACAGTAATACATGATTTCTATTAATGAAAGAAATGTACAAAGACTGTAAAAATACAGAGTGAAAGACTCGCTAGAATGGTGGCAGCTTATCTTTGAGAAGAGATGTGACGGCTACTCGCATTCACAAGAAGATGATTACAATGAGGCTCTGAAGGCATTTTTACAATAAGAAGGAATTCCAAAAACCCTAGACATCCAAAAAACTAACCCTAGGAGATGAAGCGCCAAAAGTCATGTGGGCCTCGTTTGGGTAAGTGAGTACATCAACTTCCTGGGGTCGTAACTTTTGCATACGATCTCTGTTTTAGGCATGTGATAGCTCATTGTAAAGGTATCATCGAGGAGATTCATTTTGGGGGCTCAATCATGCCTTTGGATATTATTGAGAATCTCTATCTTGAAAGGCCTTCATTTGGGCCCTCAAAATGGCCTCGGAAGTTAAAACCTGCTATAAATAGTAAATTTCCAACATTGCCAGAAAACTGTTTTGAGCCATTTGGAAAAGGTGGCTGGACACCAATATCCACCTGGATCAACCAAGTAAAAATGGAGTAGAACTGTCGAATTGTACATTGATAGAGACATTTTATGCATTGACTAGAATTGTCAAATTGTACAAGAGTCCTCCCACCCTAATTCGATCTTCTAAAAAACTGTGCATTTATAGGGTTCTTGGAAACAACTTGATGTATTTAAACTCCCATGATAGCTTCTACTTTGAGCACCACTTGTACTGGAAGTAATATTCTTCAGAATACCAGTCATTTGTTTCTGTTGATACATTGATTGGTTGAAGTATCGGATTTTGTGATTAGGATGTCGATATGGCATCCTTGCAACTAGATATTTACTTCTTATACTTGTAGTTTTTTCTTAATTAACTTTTGGAATTGAGTCTTCTTCATACCCCTGACTTGTTTCTAGTTTGACATTTGAAGACCTCCTTACATCAGTTGGATTTGCATCCTTTTGAGTTGTAATATGGATTGGGTCTGTATTAATTCCTTTATCCACAATTGTGATGTTTACATATGAGGACTTCTCTAGTTCCATAGGTTCAGTCATTGTCTCTTTATCAACCAATGATTCTTTGTTGATAATTTTCTCTAGCTTGTTTTGTAGCGACTTCTTATTACTCTTTAACTTCTTAATCTGTGTGAGTAAACTTCAATTATGAACCCTTAGGTATGAAAGTTCTTGCTCATTATTTGTTTTTTTGTCTTCATTTATAATATCTTGATTCTCTGGTTTTTCATATTTCATCTTTTTAGTTTGTTCAAGCAATTTCTGATTAAGGTTCCTTAGGAAAGAAATTTCTTCATCTTTTTTAGATAATTTTTTTCCTAGATAGTGATTTTCTTGTTCCAACTTCTGAACACATTGCTTTGTATCCTTTTACTTCTTGACTTTATTAAGTAACTTTTTACTATGTTATTTTAAACAAGGAATTTCCTAGTCCTTTTCCATTTCTTCCTTGTAATATATGTCCTTCAGATCGTTATATTTGTGTTTTGAAATCTTCTCATTTTGTTGAAGTTTGGATATTTTTTCTTCTTGTTTCATGCACTTGTCTTCTAACTTTTTAATTTGTGACTCTATTTGTGTGTTATTTTGAAATTCGATCAATGGAAAGTTTTTGTGAGACTTTGTGCAAACAAAATTTTGATTTTTGAACTATTCCAGACAGTTATAATACTCCTCTGCACAAAAGGACATTTCACAAAAAAAAAAACCAGAATTCTGTGTAGATTCATGATTTCGATTTTTGTATAATTAGTGAATGCAAGGTCCCACTAATTAACGTATTTTAATTTTTTTCTTACGTGTTTTGATTTTCTTCTTTTAATCCTTTGAATTGAATAAAAAATCTTCTCTTCACTCTTCTTTTAATTGAAACTTTAAAAATAATTTTTATAACCCATTTATTATCTTTTATGCTAAATCACTCTTCTTTTAATTGAAACTTTAAAGATTATTTTTATAACCCCTTTATTATCTTTTATGCTATCTTTTATGCTAAATGATAATAGAGCTTATCTAACTCTTCTTGTTTCTCCTTTCTAGAGATAAAATAAATAGGCCCCACCTTTTTATAACTTAGTGATGAACCACTTTTACTTGTTTTTTTAAATTAATAACTACTTTTTAGAACTTTGATTACTTTTCCACTTAACGTCTTCACTTCTCTTTTGAAAATTAAGAATTATCTTTATAAACCCTTTTTATCTTTTCAATTCCACTAAATAATAATAAGCATTTATGATTCCATTAAATAAGAATAGACCTCAATGGTAATTTAGCATTGATTTTTCCACCACCAAAATATTTTCAATGAGACCTTTATGATTGATTAAATGATCGCTTCCTTGAAAAGCATGTCAATTATAACCAGTGATTACTTTATGTTTTTGTGTGATAGCAATATTTTGGAATTTAAAATTTTTTAACTTGATCTTCCGCCTTCGTAGAAAGTTCCCCCCATATTTCGTTTAATATGTCATTCCTCGTTCTGTTATTAATTTTTTCAATAAGAAAAAAGTTTTATATTCGTATAATATAAAAGTCATTTTACATAACCATCTTCTAAAAATAGTGCTGCCAACACTTCTCAAAACATGATTTATTAGGAATTTGTTTACAATATCTCCTAAGTGTCACAAAATATTCCAGCCTTACATATAAACCTTTTTTATTTTTCCGTGTCAATATCAAACAGATTAAAAAACATTCCGATCATCCTTGTAACTAAATGCCTTATCAAATAAGCATTCGTTCATTTTTTTTTATCCTTATACATGAACCCCTACATAATGTAATCCATCCTCATTTAGAATTAGAGCTTCATTGTATAACAGGTTTGCTTCCTTGTTAAAAACTATGTATATGTGTTGAGCGTTAATCTGCTGAAATTTTCCGCTCAAAACTCGAATTTTCGCCATCCAAGTTTGAAGAGAGGCCACCTGAAGAGTGTTAGCATTATTAAACCAATCAATAATAACTTTTGAGTCTCCCACCAACTATAATATTGTGATATTTTTATAGCAAGCAAAAAATAAAATACACCATAAAGTAAGTAGTTATCCCCTAGTGTTGGTCCCTTTACCACACTTCATCTTAATTATGGAAGTGTCTTCAATAGGAAATTTTAATGCAACTCCGGCCCCACATTTGGATCCCATATATTGAGAGGCATCAACAAAAAATCCCACTGCCATATCCAAGTCTAATAAAGGAGGCCTATCTACCCTGCATACCTTATAAGAAGTTTCCCTTTTAGTTTCACCCATATCCTGAAGGATCCTGTTACAAACTCTACTCAGATTTGGCAATGAATCCTCAAATATAATCAAGTTCCTATGTTTCCACACCTCCTAGCATATGAAGCAAGGAAGTTCTTTCCAGTTTTCTTCCTTTCTAATCCAGCTTTGTAAACATCCATTGATCTGATCACCCTCCCAGCTAGCCACAAAATTTAAGACCTTTTTAATATTAGCTCAAATCTTTAGAGTAAAAATGCAATTCACAAAAAGATGAAGAATATTTTCTTTAGCATCCCCACAGAGAACACATCTGCTAGGCCCATTAAAGCCTCTTTTGATCAGATTCTCCCAGGTAAGTATTCTATGTTTGAGCATAAGCCAAATAAAAAGTTTAACTTTAAGAGGGAGATTCCAACTCCAAATATCTACAGACCAGATATTTTGTTCCCCCACCACAGACTCCAATAATTGAACTTCATATGTTTTATTTGCACTGACCTATCCATCCTTTGCATCCCATGACCATATTAGAGTATCTTTATCATTATTCAGTTCAAAACCAGAGCCTATTAGTCCCTTTATAAAATAATTCCATTCCTCTTTAAGTACCCCTTCCAGCCCCAAAAACTCAGCCTTCTTCCATCTAGTATGACATGTGTTTTCCATGCTGCCTGTCCCCGCTTGTGCCAGAAAAAATATGCCTTTTTCCTTCAATATAGAAATAAGATTCTCGAAGAGCTTGTAGTAAGTATGTGATCCAATCAATGGATCAACACCAATTCTAATATCTTCTCCATCACCAAGTTTCCACACCGGCCAATCCGAAAGGATATCAAAATATGAGATTAGAGATCACCAAATATTTGAAGCTCCAGTCCAGTTTTTCTTACCTTCTCTAAACCACTCAAAAACATATTTCTTATTAATGTATTTTTTAAAGATTACATCATGCCACAGTCTAGAAATCATAAGGCATCTCCATAGATTTTTTGCCACTAAGACTTTCCCAAATGAATATTTTTTTTTGATACCCCATCCACCATCTTTTTTAGGCTTTGCTAACTTTTTCCAGTTTATCAGATGTATCCCTTCTTTAAGTTTTTTTCCATACCATAAAAAGATGAACATTATCTTTCTAATATTGTTGAGAATACTTTTAGGAATTTTTTCCACAGAGTGCCAATACACAGGAATGTTTTCAAGTACATCTTTTACAAGAGTCAATCTTTCCCCTAGAGTTAGCCATCTATGGCTCCAGTTAGAATTTTTTTTTTCAAATTTCGTTTCCATCCAGTTCCAATCAGTATTAATATAACAGTTGGGCTTTAAAAAAAAACCAAGATACTTAAAGCCAAATTCTACTAGCGTTACCTCAAAGTCCAAGATTCCTTTCAACACTACTAGTTTCTCAGCTTTTCAACTTGCTTCAAGAAAAGAAGATTTTTTTGGACTAAAAGACATCTCGGGCACCTTGCAAAACAAATCCATCACTTCCTTAAAGTCTTCCCATTCCGAAACATTCCCACTTCCAAACAGAATAACATCGTCCACAAACATTAAGTGGGTAATATTTAGTCCTCTTGCCAGAGCTATACCTTCAATGTTATTTTCCCTAACTTGTTCCTGAATAGCTCTACTAATCCCTTGAACCACCAACAAAAGAAGTAATCCCTTCAACCACCAACAAAAAAAGTAAAGGGGATAAGGGGAATCCTTGCCTTAATCCCCTATTACTTTTGAAAAAGTTGGTGGGCCTACCATTTATCAACACAACAAAATTTGCAGAAGTCACACACCCTAGTATCGAGTTTGTAGATTCAAGGCTTAAACCCATCTGGAGCAACACAAGTCTCAGAAACCCCCAGTCCACACGATCATAGGCCTTGATCAGATCTAGTTTAAGCACCAAATTTTTAACATTCTTCACTTTAATATTGTGTAAAACTTTCTGAACTATACCAATAACATCTGTGATTTGTCTTCCCTCATGGAAGCCAACTTGTTCCTTTGAGATTCCTGCAGATAGACTATATTTTATTCTAGCAGTAATAATCTTATTAATGATATTATATGTCAAATTACACAAGGAAATGGGTCTAAACCCCCCAAAGGAAGTTGGTTTCTCACTCTTTGGAATGAGAGCAAGAAAGGTTGCATTTAGAGCACCACTAACCTGGCCTTTCTTCCTGGTCTCTTCAACCATATCCAAAATATCATTACCCACAAGATCAAAAAATGCCAAGAAAAATTCAACAGTGCATCCATCCAGGCTTGGGATTTTTGAGGCACTAAATCCTTTGAGGGTTGAATTAATTTCTGCCAAAGTTACAGGGTCAACAACTTTGTGCCCTTCTGTTATAACCCTAAATTGCACCATCCATGCTCACCTGGCATCAGGCCAACTCATTGCCCTTCATTGCCAAATCCATGCTGAACAAACTCCTCAAAAACCTCTTAAAACAAGTAGCCCGCGCCCTAACCTATCACTGGGCGCGGTTGAACGCTGGCAGGCCTTAAACAACACGCGTTGGACCGCGGGCTAACCCACTACAACCCGCGGTTACCTAACAAAGCAAAAAACCAGGAAAGTTTCCGCCGGGATGAAAAGCTTTGGGTCAGTTAACTGGAACTCCCAGCCATGCATGGCCGAGAGCTCGTCTAAAACCCTAGCTCCTTCTAGCCTATAAAAGAAGGGGTAGGGGTACTATTCAAAGGAGGAAAAATCATAGCAAAGAAACTCTGCCCAATTGCCGAGTCCATTTTGTCCCAACCCTTTAGCCTTTCCTCAAGCTTTAGGAGAATTCAAGAAAAGCAGTTGGAGGAAAAAGAAGAGGAGGAGCCCAGGATCAGGATCGAGGAACGGTGGTCGGTCTCTATAATCATTGTAAGTTGGTTCATATTGAGATTAATGAAAAAGATACTTTTCCCGTCCCAAATACATGAGTCTTATCTACATTATTTGATTTGTGTTTAATCTCTAACCCTCTAGTAGAACAATAGCATGCATGCATAGTTTTGTCTTGATTGCAGGATCGCTTTATGGAAGGAGCAACATAAGCAAGGAGATAAAAGCTCAACAGAGGATCTACACCAACCGTCGATAAAAAGGTTAGTTGGTTCTTCCCATGTGTGCTTGTGAAAAAGGGTTTTAGGTTGGGGTAAAAGGTTAAAAGTAGCTTATGAAGGGTCATGATCTGCATGCAAGTTTAAAGCCCTAGCTTGTTAGTCCGTAGGGTATAATTTCCCAACAACACCTTCTTCCTCCGAAAAAATTATGGGGTAATTCCTTAAAACAACTAACTGATCAGTAATAATAAGATTTTCTTGTGCCTTAAAATTACTCTGGAAGAAACCAACAGCTTCTTTGTGTAATTCATGATCCCCATTTATCACAGAACCATTATCCTTTTTGATATCCAAAATCAAATTTATGAGTTTTATGGAGTTTGCAAAAGCATGAAAAAACGTAGTGTTTTTATCTCCAGAAGACAAACAATTTAACCGAATATTCTGCCTCCAAGTCTCTTCTTCCTGTCTCAAGAGTAACAATTTCCTTTTTTCTTTTGTTAATACCAATGCCTTGTCAACCTCCTCCTCAAAACCCTCTGGGTTATTTGTATACAGAGTATCCAACTCCCTTTCTATCTTAACCAGTTCTTCCTTTGCTGCCACTTTTTTCTTTCTTTCTCAATTTGTTACCAAAGACTTGAGTGCCTTTAAACTTTTTACCAGAGCATCCATAGGAGATAATATCTAATTTCCCAGTAGACCATTTCATCTTGTTCTCACTAAATTTACAAAATCTGGATCATCAAGCTAAAATGAATTGAATTTAAAAGGGTAGCCAATCTGTCCTATATATTTTTCCAGATGAAGAATAACCGACATATGATCCAAGATTTTAGTATTACAAACTCAAGTTATGTACCTTATCCTTGACATTACTATATCCTCAGAGATAAAAAAAAACGATCCAATATATTTGTAATATAGATTTTTCCTCTCTTGCCATTGCACCATGTAGGGAGAAATTTGAGAGGCTCAACATCCACCAACCCCTCAACTTGAAACAACTAATTAAAATAGAGTTGTAAGGGATCGTTTCTAGCATTAGCTCCCCAAACTTCTCTGATTGAGGTAGTGAGGTTTAGGTCCCCACCGAGAATTATACTTTTTTCTTTTAGAATCCCCATCCTTTTAATATTTTCCCAAAACACTTCTCTCTCAGCATAAGGACCATAACAATTTATCACTTTTAAGTTTTTATTTATGTATTTCACAAAACCCTCCAGCAATATTCCTGCAGGAGTCAGGAAAGCATTGCAGTTAGATTTTACTAGGTTCCAAGCAGTCAAGAGACCACCAGAGAGCGCTACAAAATCCACACCACAAAAATTCCAAGAAGGAAGAAGCTTCACAAACAACTCTTTCGCTTTTTCTACATACACCATAGTCTCTTGTATGAGGAGGACATCCAGTTTTTTAGACTCAATAAATCTTTTGAGGGATAATAATTTTGAGTTTCCCCCCACTCCTCTAACATTCAGGGTAACAATTATCATTTTTTAACCCTATGTAGGGCCTTCTATGCTCTAAGCACACAGTTTTCTTTTTCTTGTATAAGTTTTCTTGCACTTCTAGTTTTTAGGGGCGAGAACTCTTTCTCCATCTCACCACGAACAACTCCCTTCAAAAGAGCATCTTCTCCCTTCAAAAAAGTTGTTGACTTATCCCTACCTGATCCCTCCTTTCCTAGCTTTGCATCAAGCTTTGGGACAGGGTCTCCCCCAAAATAAATCGGCAAGGGTTTTCGACTTAAAACATCTCTATAAGAAGGGACAAAGTTTAACAAAGAATATTCAATTTCAGATAGGATATTAGGATCTTGAATACTTGAAAGAATATGTGCACCTGAAAAACCATCTATCGCTTCGTGAGGAGTTCCCATAGGAGACTCCGCCCTCCCCTCCATACTGACAAAAGAATAACCTTCGTTGCCTTTTAAAGGAAAAAAACCATAAGTCGAATCATCCCCCAATCTTCGCTTCCCATTGTCGGGTATCAAAGTTTGAAAGGAAAATTCATCAGAAAGTAAACTCACAAGGTTCCTCTCAAATTGAACCAAAGCACCATCAACAACACCCCCGAGTACAAAATCATAATGGATAGTAGGATCCTAAAAACTCGAATGACTCTGCACACCCAAAAAACCAACAATCAGTTCTTAAGGAGTTCCCATAGGAGACTCCGCCCTCCCCTCCAAACCGACAACTAAAGAACCTTCACTGCATTTTAAAGGAAAAAAAATAGAAGACAAATCATCCCCGATTCTGCCCTTCCCAATTTCGGTTTTCAAAGTTTGAAAGGAAATGTCATCAGAAAGTAAAATCACAGGGGTCCTCTCAGATCGAACTAGAGAAGCATCAGCAAAAACCCCATCCCGAGCCTCCAACTTTTCTTCGTCACAAACACATTTTCCTACTAAGACCGTATCACCCCCATGCCTCATGGGAGTTTCCCCCTTTACCAGATTGTAACTATGGATCTCAGGAATTCCGCATTGAGTAGAGTTACCATTTTCCCCCGAGTGTTTTAACACCCCCTCTTCCACCGCAAACCTAACATGAGGCATCAGAACTATGGGTTCTACCCTATTAGCCAGCACCCCGATACCCCACAACCTTAGGGATGTAGATTCTAACATAGAGGATCCCCCCAACTGACAGTTCTCCAAAGGGCCATTAATTACCACTAAATCCTCCTTCTCTAACAACTTACTCTGAGACACATCATTAACAAGAAGCTTAAAAAATTCAAAAGAATATAGATTAATAAAATTACCACAGTCACCAACGCCTTCCAATCTCGTAGGATACATGGAGTTGATCCAGCTTGCAGAATCCGACACTGAATAATTTTCCTGCAATTCTCCTTCGCTTGCTGATGTCTCCCAAGCAAGAGGATCTGTTACAGTTTTACCAGGGCACTGGTGCCTTAAGTGCCTAGTTTCCTTGCAGACTAAACACTTGAATGATAACCCTGAGTAATCTAGGTGTTGCAGTATCATCTTCCCCCTCCAACAGATTTCCAAATCTTCCGGAAGTCCACCATAAGTGTCAACTTCAACTAAGATTTTTCCCATCCTCCTATCCAGACCAAACAACAACTTTAAGTCAACACAAAAAAACTTACCAATTGAATTACATATAGCTTTAAAGGCCTCCATGTTCCATAGTGGTAGCAGAACACCGGGTAATATCACCCAGAGGTGCCTAAAGAGAAATATTTCCTTTTCAGGGTTGAAGACACAATGCCATCGCTTGAGCATTAGACTACCTTGGTTCACCACCCATATCGATTTTAAAACCACCTTTGCATCCGCTGATGATATGAAGATGAAGCAGAACCAACCTCTCGTCAAAACAAATACCTCCTGTGAATACCCAACTACAGGTCCCCATTTTGCATCAACCCAAACATATATGTCTCGAGCAGCTAGCGCTCAGTAACCAAATCATCCAACAAGCCCTCTAACCGAAAGAGTTTCCACTTCTCCCATACATATATCATGACCTGGTGTTAGTGTATCTTTCAACTTCTTGACCCTCCATGCTTTTGGTCCTATGAAAAATTATCCCTCCACCTTGCAAGCTTGAGCTACTACATCTGCACCTGCTAACTTAGGGTTCTTTACAACCACCTCAGAACCTGTATGTTTACTTCTTTCTACCACCGCGCTTCGCCCAACATCTACTCCCCTTTCCCCAAATCCTGCATGCAAGACCCTGGATCCTCCACACCATTCACCCCAATCCCTCACACCTCTAATCCCCCCAAGGCCAATATCCTTACCCTCCACAGAGCCAAAAGAAGCTGGATATGCCTCGCCATCCTTACCAAAATGTGTTTCCACCAAATCCCCCGCAATTGAGTCTATTGGGGACTTAACTATGCATGAATTCCAAGCATGTTCCACTTCCCGAGAGAAAAGGTCATTTATGACCTTCACCACCACTTTGTCATTTGCCCCAAGTGTATCGACGCCATCCTTCGTAGTACTGAATGGACCTCCAACTCATCCATTCCTTTAAATTCCCTCACAACCTTAGGAGTTAATGAGGCTCTGTACCGACAAAGATCTGCTCTATATTCATCGTCAGATCTAAAAATTCCACCCTGGCTCCACCACAAATCCTATGTCGATCCAGCCTCGAGATTAGATACACCAACCTCCATAAACCCTAGTGGAGTACCTGTCATCCCAATCAATCATAACCCTAGTCTACCCCCTACACCAAACCTCATTCCAATACATCTATTCAGATAGAGGGAATCCAATCCACACTCCTTCATTGACACCTAGGCACTCAGATCGCCTTGCATCCAGCTCAGCTCTCTGCTTCATTTCAACCCGCATTGATTTATTTTATTAATTATCATACAAAGGGATGCACGTCAGTTACCAAATATCTGTGACGAGATGCTTAATCTATGGTGTTATAAATACGTATTGGTTCATAAATATATTTCAGAATGGAGGATTTGTTGTCTATGTATTGAATTCGATGGACATGACTACACAATGGTTTCAAATTCTAGTGATGTTCCTTGTCTTGATGGTGGAAGATACTGATTACTATCTTGAACACACAATGGAAATAGTAATGATGGCTCATGGATGATAAATCTCCCCTTTGGTGGATTTCAACAATTATTGATTGGGATACAGTTTTGGTATTAATGCATAGTAGCCACAATCCCAAATATATTTCCACACTTCTATTCCTTCGACTTAATTTCCAACCATTTAATTGGAATAATTCGTTTTACCATGAATGGAAATGGTTACGAAAATGGAATGAGTTTTTGGTGCCTTTGATTTTATTCTTCAATTTTTTTTTTTAATGTCTGTTGAAGAAAGAAATTTTGGGGTTCAACATAGTAAATGAGGATAAGAGCTATGGAATGGACCAAAGGAAGCAACACGTGCCAGGAAATAAGGAAAAGTAGCACAGCAAAGGGAAAATGAAGCCATGCACCAGGAAAGAAGGAAGATCGACACAGAGTCAAAGCAAGGAATGGTTGGATCAAATACCAACCACGCAGAAGGAAGTTAGAAAGTGGACAAGTGGAGTCCACTTGGAATTAGGGTTTTGAGTCATGATTTAAGGGTTTTTTACCCACTTTTGTAATATAAATAGAGGATGTATGAGGTATTTAGAGATATCTTATATTTTGAGTATCACTTGGTAGGAGAGAAGTACTTTGAGCATCTTTTTGAGTTTAAGTCAAAGTATCTATTTTGTTGAGAGATGTAGAGCTTAGATGGAGTCAGTGTTGAGATGTAATTGAGGGTCAGGTCGCAAGCTGTGGATATTGGTGTGACACTGGTTAGCCTCACACACCCATACTAAACCCATGATGTAATACACGCAATGCTATTTTGATGGAGAATAGTAATAATAATCATAATATATTTGTGGACGTAGCCTCGGGGGGGGACCACGATAAAATCATATCTTTTGATGTGTTGAATGATTTTTTTGTTGTTTCTGCAATTATGAATGAATGATGAATGGTTAAAATAGTATTTTGTAGCACACAGTACTGATAATGCAGAATGAAATAATTATTAGATCTATATGAATGGTATGATGCAATGAATGCTAAGTAGAGCATCCCCAATCCCTTCCATGACTGTAGACATTTGTGTCCTGTAGTCACCCATAAGCCATCTTGGGCTAGACTTCACTGTGCAGTCTATGCACGATGTAGCCTTTTGGTTTACCATAAGGGCCTATGGTGAATAGGTTTTTTTTGGATAACTAAGGTAGAACCCAGGTCCGCCCATACATCCAACAAATGGTTTTGTTGTCATCTGGAATTTAGAAGAACAACTTGGAAGGGGTTTGATGAGGATAATGCAGTGGTAAAAAGGGATGTTCAGGCCATGGAACCCTACAAAGAAAGATATTGAAATATGGTTAGAGACAAAGCAACTAGAGCTCACGCAGACAAATAATAGAAGCCCCATGTATACACCACATTAATATCTACAGAGGTATGTGTTTACTTATTTGCATGAGGCATATTTATGTTATTTTCCAGAGTTATTACAGGAGTGGATATTGAGGTTGAAGGATACTCATTCGAATAATTGGATAAGGCTAGTAGAGTGGAATGTTGAGAACATTGCGCGGTTGGAAAGGGTCAATAATAATTTCACGCGCAGAGTGGATTTCTTGTTAGACAATATCATTACAGGGTTTATTACTAAATTTTCAGTCGACACAATGAAGTCATATACTACTGCATAGCAGGATTTCTTGAAGGGACCGAGAGGAAGGTACATTATTTCTCTTTACACATTAATCAATATATTATAACATGATAAAGGCGTGATGACCATGGAATCAGACAACTAAATCACTCTGTGTGCATGGGGGAAATGGGGGACGCACTAAGGAAGATCTAAGATATGGAGAGGGCTCTAGATGGATGCTAGAAGAAGGAAGCAATGGACACTAGAATGATGGAAGAGGAGTAGACTAGGGAAATAATAAGGAAAGTAGGAGTGATGCATAGTGGATGACCCTACCAGTATAAGATCAATAGTAAGAAGAGGGAATTAGTCGAGCAAGAGGGCTTGGAAAATGATGAGGAAGAGGTATAGGATCTTCATGTGATAGGGAAGATTGAGGAAATATTGTGTGCCACATATGAGAGGAGAACTAGAGGTTAGGGGTCTGGTGCAAAAGAAGGCTCTCCACTCCAAATATGAATTAGTGTGGAACCCACAACCCCATGTGAATCTAAGACATCTGAAGAAGAAAAACTAGGTAACCAACAAGTGATTAGTGGTAGAAGTATTTTTATAGGATGTGGGTCCAGTGGAAATTCAATCATAAGTGTAAGTACAACAAGTAGTAGTCAAGTATATACACTACGCGGAGGTGGTAGTACAACAAACTTCACAATGGAATGACAAGATCCAACTATTAGGTTACGAGAGTTCCGAGGAGATGGTTCATATGACCTAGAGAAGAATTTGTTTATATGTGAGAAGATATGGGCAGATAAGCATATTATAGATGAAGATACAAAGGTTGTACAGTAGGAAATAAAATTCAAAGATCATGCATTAGAATGGTACATGGGTCTCACAAAAAATAATCCAATGGGAGTGCATACAAATGTAGTAGAGTTGAAGAGAAATTAATTAATGAATTTCAGAAACCAAGTTCAGAGGATCAGTTCATGAATGAAATGATAGAGATTAAGCAGAAACCAGGAGAATCATTCTGGGAGGTGGACCAAAAGTTCAAAATACTAAAAGGTAAGTTGAAGTACCCTATTACTGATATACAACATAGACATTTTTTTGTTAACTCTTTATTGCCACATCTAAAGTATCCTTTAAGACAACAAAAGTTCCAAATTTAGGTTGAGGCACTAGAAGAAGCCTTACAGTTAGAATAAAATTAGTATAAGAAAACAGATTCAACTATGGAGGAACTAAGACAATATATCGAGAACTTGACATTTCAGTTAAATTAGAATAAAGGAAAGAAAAATAGGGAAGATGTTTGGTGCACATTTTGCAGAACAAAAGGTCATGATAAGAATGAGTGCCTAACCTTTGCGCAATGTATATGAATATTGATTCCAAATATGTTATCATCAGGAGGAACATGGTGTGAGATATGCAAAACACAAGGGCATATGTTGCAGAAGTATCAAATAGTACCGAAGAGTACATTTTGTAATTTTTGCAAGTCAATTGGAAATGAAGACAAGGACTACATAACCTTGGAGATAATGAAGGAGAGGACATCAAATGCATATAGGGTGCAGATCAAGTTAATGAAAAAACAACTTGTGAAACAACCATAGTATAATAATGCACAACAACCACAATATAATTCCACGCAGTAGTTTCAAGAACAACCATTGTACAATAACACAACAATTCAGAGCACCACCATAGTATAACAACGTACAACAGTGTGCAGCTCCACCATAGTACAATAATGTGTATCCGCAGTACAATCAAGGACCTCATTATAATACACCACTCAGATATAATTAGGGTAACAAAGGAGGCTTCAAAGGAGGAGGTTGAGGAGGAAGAGTATTTGGAGGAGGTAGAGGACCTGTAGTTTGTCCTAAATGTCAGAAACCTTGAAACTATGCAAGGGAATGTCCACAAAAACCTGTGACATGTATGTATTGTTTCACAATATACCATGAGATAGAATATTGTCTGACATTTCTGGTAAATATGCAGGACAAGAGGAACTAGAATAATCAAAATGTCCAATGGATTGTTGTAGAAAACAAAAAAGAGGATGGGAAGAAGATCAACATAGTTACTAGAGGTGGAGCAAAGATAGGGGAATATGCAACAAATAAGGATCAGGATCAGTACCAGTGGGTCGAGAATAATACATTGCCTGAATAGAAGTTTGATGTGTGCAAAGAGGAGACTTTCAAATAGGCAGGATAAGAGATTTTGAAGGAGAACATTATGTCAACTTCATGAACAAATCCAATGGATGAGGTACTAGTGTATGGCATGCCTCCATTATTTGATCAGACTAGAAAAGAGAAACCTTCAGAGCAAGTAGGTAACTTAAGAAACTTTTTGGGGTCATGTGTAAAATTATTGAATGATAAGAATTCCTTACAAGTACTCCAGAGTTTGTTAGAAAAGTGTAATTCTGGGGAAGAAGGGGTAAAAACAATTAATCAGGTCAGAAAGAAGAGAAGAACAAACAAAGAATTTAGGTTGAATGTAAACATTGGATATTTCAATATGGGCGATATCATACTAGAATTAGGGTCTAAAGTCAATGTTTTTCCAAATAAGACATGGGAAGCTATGGGAGAACCTCAATTGGGGTATTCACATATCCAATTGAAGTTAGAAAATCAACCTAGAGTGGTGCCAATTAGAAGATTGAATGTTAAGAACCAAATATCAATATAGCATAGAAAAACCTCAGAATAAGTACTCAATGCCTTGAAAAAGAGAGAAACTCATATAATAAGCCTCTTTGAGGGGGAAACCTCCTTATGCCCACATAAATGTATAATTACAAGATGATTCAAAAGGAAAATGTCTCCTTGGTATATATAGGAGACTAGGAGGTATAATTAGAACTAATGGACTAAATCCGCCATAAATACAATAAAATTACTAATATAATATTCCCTAATTAAGGGGTAATGAGCCACTATTTAGGGCTTAACATGCCCCTCCCCTTGAGACAAGTGTTTTTTGAAATTCTTGAGTAACTCTAGATGCTTCTGTATAAAAGAATCATCTTCCCAAGTGGAATCTTCAGCCGATAGTTTCCTCCATTTAATGAGATACTTTGAAATGCATCTATTCCTCAGCTGGCAAATTCTTGTGTCAGTGATGGCTTCAAGATCCAATATGATTTTTCCTTCCTTGTCAAGTTCTGGAAATATAGTTTGAACTGTGATCTTGTCACCTATAACCTCCTTTAAGCATGAAACATGGAAAATTGGGTGTACTCGTGAAGATGCAGACAACTCCAATTTGCATCCCATAGTACTAATCTTTTGCAAAACCTTATAAGGGCCATAATACTTTGGTGATAATTTATTATCCTTCTTAGCTTGCTTGAGGGACATCTGTTTGTATGGTTGTAGTCGTAAAAACACCCAATCCACTACTTCAAAAATTATTTCACTACGATGTTTATCTGCTTGTTGTTTCATACGATTTTGTGCCATGGTTAGGTTTTCCTTTAATATTTGGAGAACTTGTTGTTGATGCTCGATGTGATCTCGCACTGCTTGAACCTTAGATTTTTCTTTTAGAGAAGAAGTGATGGAAGGAGGGTGGTATCCATAGAGTGCCATAAATGGTGTCATTTTTGTTGCAGTATGAAAGGAAGTGTTATACCACCATTCTGCCAAGGGTAACCATTTGAACCATTGTGTTTGTTTATCAGAGACGAAGCAATGAAGGTAGCCTTCCAGACATTTGTTCACTATCTCGGTTTTTCCATCAGATTGAGGATGATAGGATGAGCTATGTGTCAATTGAGTACCCAAACAAGAAAATAATTATGTCCAAAAATGTCCAGTGAAGATGGGATCTCTGTCACTTACAATAATCTTTGGGCTGCCATGTATCTTTTGAACTATCTCCATGAATGCGGTGGAAACTGTACCATCTTTGAAGGGACGAGAGAGTGCACAAAAGTGTGCGTACTTGGTCAGTCTATCAACAATCACCATGATGACACTCTTTCCTTCAGACTTTGGTAACCCTGTGATGAAATCCATGGAAAACTCCTCCCAACGCTGACTTGGGATGGCTAATGGTTGTAAAAGACCTGGGGTCTTAATTGTTTCCACATTATTTTGTTGTCAAACCAAACATTCTGCCACAAACCTTTGAACATCATTTTTAAGGCCATCCTAAAAAAATTCCTTCTTGACCCTATGGTAGGTTTTTAAAAATCCCGAGTGCCCTCCTACTGGAGAGGTGTGCAATTTCAATAGTACCTTTTGTTTGAGTTGGGATTTCTTACATAAATATAAGCGATCTTTGTACCATAGTGAATCATTTTTCCATGTAAATATATCTGATGTACTGGAATCTTACTGCAACCTTTGAATGAGAGTCCACACTTTTTCGTCATTCTTCCATTCATCCCTTGATTCTATTATCCAATCGGGTTGGATGATTGAGATAGCACAGAGAAAGGCCTCAACATCTTCATCCTTCCTTGAGAGTGCATCTGCCAC
>ML791574.1:206494-227138 GCA_009831015.1 Picea engelmannii | reverse complement strand
ATCATGATTTCGAGTGGGTGGAAGACCTTTGGGAATATCTTCAAATACTTTGGAATGCTTATCACTGATCCCTTGGAGATCTAGAGGAATAGATGGCTTAGATGTTTGAACATATAGTGAGTATAGTTGTGCAATAACACCTTGATTCCCCTTTTTCAATAATTTTGTCATGCCATTAGAGCTTATCACCTTACCAGGTTTCCCTGTGATACCTCTTATCTCAACTTCTTTTCCTTCCAATGAAAACTTCATGAAAAGTTCTTCAAAATTAAAATCCATTTTTCTTAATTATTGTAACCATTGGATTCCTAGTACAACATCAGCACCACCCATGGGTATAGCAATCATTGGACTATTCATTACATATTCCCCCATAGTAAGATTGATCTTATTGCATTTCCTGAGCAATTGATAGTTCCTCCATCTGCAATCATTACTTGAAACTCTGGTGTTGGATATACAAAGCAATTGAGATCTTTGGCTAATTTATAGTGAATGAAATAATTGAGTACTGCCAGAATCAATTAGGACTATTACCTTTTTCTTTTTGATATATACTTTGATCTTGAGGGTTTGAAGAGTGCTAATTCCAGCCAATGCATTACACGATATCGTGGGAGTCAACTCTTCAGATGAAATTGATTCTACGTTTTCATCTTGAGATGGTTCTTGTTCATGTTCTTGTTCTTCTTCCTCTTCACAATCTATGTAGAATAATTTATTCTCACCACACTTATGTCCCTTACTATACTTGTTATCACAATTAAAGCATAAAACATTTTCTTTTCTTTCCTCCAATTGTTGAGGTGTCAACCTTGTAGGTTGAGTTGTTTTAGAAGAAGGAGCATTATTCTCTCTATAGATGTTAGGATTGGTCCTTCTAGTAGCCATAGCCATATTTTTACTTTCAACATTTCTTGCCACCCTAAATGCATTNTCCAATGATTTGGGTTCCCAAAGGCGAACCTCATGTTGAATGTTATCTCTTAAAGTTCCTATGAATACATCAATCAAGTGCTCATATGGAATATATGTTACCTTTATATTCAATCTTTGGAAGTTCTCAATGTGCTCTGTAACTGAACCCTTTTGCTTGAGATTTATCAATTGGATAAAGAAGCTATTGCTCCTTGTATCCTCATAGTGTGCTATCATTTCTTCCATGAAAATTGTCAAAGTGACGAGTGATTTACAAGAACAAAGCCATATATACCATACAAATTGATTGGGTTCTAAATATAAAGAAGCAATTCGTACCTTTTGTGTATGTGGAACATTATGTAGATCAAAAAATTGCTCCATCTGAAGTATCCATGTGATAGGGTCCTTGCCATCAAACTTTCACATATCGACCTAAGGAACATGGTTGGTCTTCAACCCAAAGTTAGAGTTTCTCCATTCTTGATTCACCTTCCTTGTGTCCTCATCATGAATTACATGGGATACATTTTCACTTTCAGGTGTCCTCTCTATTATGAAATTTTTCAATCCTTCCATGATCTTTTCTTTTAAACCATCCATCTTAGTATTTATTGCCTCCAACTTAGCTTCCATCTCTTGTAGTTCATATTTTGTTACTGTCTTATTTTGTAAATCATTTATTTCCCTATGCATTTCTTCACCTTCATCAAGAGTCCAATTAGGATTTTCTGGAGGCTTATTTGGTGTAGAAGTTCCCTTTTTGGGTGGCATGTTGGCCAAGTGTCACTTTTGAACCTTGATTTTGAGGTGGTTCTGCTAGACAATATTTCTTCTGCTGTATCTACAAAGTTTTGGCCCTTCTGGGTATGAAACTTTCTTTTTTTGTAGTTCTATGATATTTCTTCTCTGCAATGCCACAGGTCTGATAAAAATTGGATGTGCCAAGTGGAATTTACGGTAACTTCCACGCAACTTGTTGATTATTGGCCTTTCCAGGAGATCTCACTTGTATAGCGTGCCCTGCACAAAATAAATGATATAAAATTTTGAAACTTGTACCAAAAATACTATAGACTGTCCATTATCGAATGAAACTAGTCTCACTCAATTTGGATACTCTAGGAAGAAGTTATGATCATTTTACCTGAAACACCTTCTTGAGACTAGTCAATAGGACTAGACAGATACCCTATTTTCCACAGGGTGTATCTTCAAATTTAAGATGACCCAAAATATGAAATTTTTACCACAAATACCTTACTAATTTCTGTGAATAGCCTCCGGATTTTAGGGTCTGCAACGTTACATAAAATGTTTTATAGCAAAAATTCTGCAATGGATCAGTAAAGGATGATTCCATAACCCTATCTCGCAAAGACTGTATCTCCGCAATTATAAGGCCTCGGGAGCTGAAATTTTAACCCAACGTACCTTGATCCATCTACTAAATATCCTCCACCCCATTCCTTCTGAAACATTGTAGAAAAAAAGGTATATCTAAAATGCCAAGGTGTCTCATATGTAGAAGCGAAACCCCAAGACCTTGAGCTCTGATACCATATGTTAAGAACCAAATATCAATATAGCATAGAAAAACCTCAGAATAAGTACTCAACACCTTGAAAAAGAGAGAAACTCAGATAATAAGCCTCTTCGAGGGGGAAACCTCCTTATGCCCACATAAATGTACAATTACAAGGTGATTCAAAATGAAAATGTCTCCTTGGTATATATAGGAGACTAGGAGGTATAATTACAACTAATGGACTAAAGTCGACATAAACAAAATAAAATTACTAATATAATATGCCCTAATTAAGGGGTAATGAGCCACTATTTAGGGCTTAATATTGAAAGGGATTCTAGTAGATCTATATGGTGTGTGCACCATGGCAGACTTTGAATTCATTGACATAGTAGAAAATAATTCACCATATCCAACATTGTTGGGTCTGGATTGGGATTTTGATAACCAGGCCATTATCAATTTGAAGACAAGAAAGATGATATTTGAATTTGGAGATTACATATTTATTGCGCCATTGGATGCCTTAGAAGGAGAAAGGTATGTGGAACTTGTGACAGACAATTTTATTACAAAAGAGGTAAATCAGTTGCACAAAACTACTGCGTGCGAAGACGATTATATCAAACCAACTGCAGATGGAACGCTGATTTGGAGGAGTATTAGTTCTTGTGCTTCAGACTCTGACATAGGACTAGAAAACTGGAAGCAACGATTACATTAATCATCCACTAGAAGATGTTCCAAAATGATGCGCATGCTAATATGGATTAGTTCAGAGGTAGAAGAGCCTCCTACTTTTTATGTTCAGAATGAATTAGAAGAATTTTTAATGAAATTTGATCCATAAGTAGTAGAAAATCACAAACTACTATTATTAGATATTACTTTGAAAGGTACACCTTCCCTTTGGTGGGGTACACATAAGGAGAAGATCAACAAATGGTTTCAGTGTAGAAGGTTACTGCACATTAGGTTTGACACAGAGAAGGAGAAAAAGTTTTTGGAGAAATATGATGGATTTGGACAACCCAGAGATCATGTAGATATGTGCATGGTTCAATGAAGATTAGTACCACCAGAATAATGACCATACCATTTTATTCACACATTAGAAGGAATTCCAAAGAACTGGTATACAGAACTGGAACAACGCAAAGAAATTGCAAATTGGGAAGATATACAACAAAATTGTGTGGCTACATTTGCCTTTGAGCATGAAAATCCAGAGATAGATACAACATTGAAAGTGGTAAGAGACAGGATATTTGAAGAACCAGAATTTGAAATAGTCCGAACATATCAGAATCAAAAGAAATAGAAAGTCAGACAATTACTACATTGTTATCATGTTGCGGAAGAATAAGAACCAATAAAAGAAAACACATGTAACATCTAGATCCCATAAGTTGAAGGTGAGAGGGAAATAAAAAGTCCAAAGCTAGATTCAGAAGATTATGCATCCCCATTGAAGATCAATAAGGTAAACATTGGTACTATAGAAAAACCAAAATAAATCCCCCTACGGACTAGCAAATAGGGTTATAGTATGCATGCAGATATGACCAAAAGAAACCTACTTTCTACCTTCGTCCCAGACTTAATCCCCATTTCTTTTCAGCAAATACATGGTTAGACCAACATACCTTGTTCTGGATGTTCAATGTCGATCCTTCTTCACGCTTGATCGCTTGTTGGCAGCTCTCCTCCCAAGGCTGACCTGCATACAAAACAAGCAACAAACTACACATTCATTTTACCTATAGACTAATGGGTTAGAGATTCAAACATACATTTACTAAACTATGAAGAACTCATATAGTGGGATGGGAAAAGAATTTCTTTATTATTAACTTTAATGAATCAACTTACAATGTTGAGACCGGCCACCACTCCGTGAATCCTGATCCTGGGCTCCTCTTCAAATGTCCTCCAACTTCTTTGCTTTGTATCTCTTCTTGCACAAGGATGGCTAAAGGGTTGGGACAATGGGAATGTACAATTGGGCAGAGTTTCTTTACTCTTATTCTCCTCCTCCAAATGGGACCTCTAACCCTTCTTTTATAGGCTAGAAGAAGCTAGGTATTTGGACGAACCCTCGGCCATGCATGGCCGGGAGTTTCAGTTAAATCACCCAAAGTTGTGTGTTCCATCGACAAATTTCCTTTTTTCATGATTTTGTTGGTCCACGCGGGCTGTTTTAGGTCAGCTAGCGTGTACACACATGCAGTAATGGAGTAGGGCACGTGGACCCTTATAAAAGAGGTTTTTTAAAGAGTTGTTCAGCAGTGCTTTGGCAAAGAAGGGATCTGAGATGGCCTGATGCCAGGTAAGAATGTAAGGTGCAAATTAGGGTTATAACAGATGCCCCCTAATGTGTGAGGTTAGAAGAGCATCTGATGGCCGAAATACATTACGAATCTTTATTGATGTGCTGAACAAGTGAGCCCAGGGACTAGGAATCGGGAGGCGCCATCTGCAAAATAACAAATGTCTCACCGAGGTAGGCATACCCATGCTTGGGATAAAATAGAATCATGGCTACCAATCAAATACACTGTAGATTCATGTCAAATAACTATATAAAGTGTAGCCATGAACAATACACAACGGAGCTACATCTTGAAATAAAAAAGATATACATATAGAGTATCCATCTTCTAGAAGCTGATATGGCCTGATGGCTAGAGATGAGATCTTCAGAGCTCGAGCAACAACTTAAAAATCTTCAAACTCAAGGTAGGAGTGTAATCTGGGTGTACGACTTCACTACCCAGAGGTCTTCGACGGCTTGTCGGTCATGGACTAGATAATCTTGATGATCAGACTAAAGGCTTGATTGATTTCAAACAAGGACTTGATTGGACATTCAGGATGGACGGGTATGAGGGCACGAGATAAATTGCAGAGAGGCCGACTCAGGCTTGGTAGAAACTTCCCTTAGACAAAAACACGACAAATGATGAGACTTAGGCAACATGGCATTAATCATAAGTTTACGAAGAAGGAGGCAACACAAACTCTCCATATGTTTGGAAGAATAACCAAACGGTGGAGGACACAACTCTATGTAGCGAGAACAACTTCCTAAGGTCGTATTGCATCCCATAGTTTGACGAACAAATGGAAATATGTGCTTTATCCAAGGGCGACCCATTATGCTGCCAATAAAGAAAATACTTTTCCCTTCCTCTTTTTGGGGTATATTTGATTTTTTGTCTTTTTCAATAATTTTGGGAAAAAGAATGAAGAAATGTTACGTTACAATGGAGGAACGAGTGTTACAAACATACAAGTTCAAGGCACAAGGACAAGACTAATGTTCAGAATAATGATACTCGGGAAAAATCCTCTGGGGGCCAAGGGTGTTAGAAAGCAGAAGCAAAGTGCTACAAGGCTGGCGTATAAGTTATGCAAATGCGGTTAACAAAACACACAATGGTAACGTCCTTCGATGTAAGTTTAACGAGCCTAGAGAAGGTAAGCTTGGTGGTTTTTCATATTTAGAGAGTCTAAAAAAACATAAAAGGAGACTCCATTGGGGTACCTTTTTCGAAGATAGTCTAGTCGATTCGAAAAAGGGGTAAACTAGCACCGACAAGACATCTATTCAAAACCATTTTAACGAGTGTGATAAGGACAAGAGAACTCGGCCATTTTTTCATTTTTAAGGAGTCTGAAAAAAGCTTAACTATGGACTCCATTAGGAATGTTCTTCTAGACCAGTTTAACAAGTCTGGAAGAATAAGGTCACTCGACGATCTTTTCAATTTTAGGGAGTCTGAAAAGAGCTTAACTATGGACTCCGTGGGGGTTCCTTTTTCGTAAGTTTAGTCCCTCAGGCCCGAAAAAGGGATAAAATTATACCTAAGAGTACTCTTCTAAAGAAATGAAGTTCCATAGAGTATACCTTTGTTCGTACAGTTGACCGTTCAGACCGAAAAAGGGTTAAACTACCGTCGGACAGACGTGACTTCAAATTTCAGTTTAACGAGCATGAAAGGCCACAAGATCGCTCGACAATATTTTCATGTTTAGAGGGTCTGAAAAGGGCTTAAAAGAAGATCCGTAGAGGTTACTTTTCTCAGTTAATCCAGATGAGATTGAAAAGAATAAATGCAGTCTTTCCAGATGTTGCTTTCGGATCTCAAAGCGAGCTTGAAAAACAACAAAGTTAGCTCATGATCAACTCTTTGTGGGTTGATGCCTGGCATCTCCTCGGGGGAGTAGTATGCTCCGACGAAAACATTGTCTATGACGCTAGGGGTTCTGGAGATATTGATAAGTATCATTTCAAAAATAGTTTCCATATTACCCTCAACATAAACCTCGTGTGTAGCTAAGGGGTTAATAGGACAAGACCTATCTCCTGTCATAGTCAAGGTGAATTCTCCAGCTTCGATTTTTATTAACTCTGGGAGGAAGTATGATCTGTGATGAAGATCTTCCCAGGGTTTGTCTGGACTTGTCATTGCCTCAATTATAGCTTCATCAGAGGGAAAGACTAAGTCTAATGATTCGGTGTCAGCGAGAGAATCCTAAGCCCAAATAGGCTCTAGAAGTGGATCAAACTCTTGTGCAAGAGTTGGATCAGTGTTGGCTAAAGTTTGTTGGACTAAAGAGTACGCTACTTCAGCTACGGACAAGGGCATGGACATGCCCAGGTGCCCTGTCCCATCCATCATGACCAATGGGGAAGGAAGTATCCACGGATCGTTGAAGTAAGTCGTGTGGAACGACGAAAGTTGAAAAATATCAACCTTATGGTGATTGGATATAAACTTGATATCGCCTTGAGGGGGTGGGTAATCGAAGGTACCCATCAAATATGGGCACAAACCAACACCTACTTTGACTACACCTGGTTGAGGATTATCAATCATCAGGACCGTGGATGCCCCTAATGAAGGGTCATGTCTGGAGAAATACAATTGATCGATGGTCACTATCTGGCCCTTGTGTGGGAACAACAAGACCCAAAAAACTGTAGCAACCATAGCTTGCATGGCATAAGTCCAACTCCTTCCTAACAAGAGGTTATAGTCGAGGGGCACATTGACTACCTCTACCTCGACACACATGGTCTTCCCTCCTAACTGCATGGGGAAAGAGGGAATGATGCCATGTGGTCGGAACGAATGACCGTCAAAAGCAGTGAGGAGAGTAGGTGACGGAGACAAAATGGGTTGGCCAACGACCTTCCAACATGCCAACGACATAACGCATGTCGAGGCTCCCTCATCAACCATCGTGCAGAAGATATTCCAAGTAAAAAATTTCGTGGGATAAGCCACTACTATCTGAAACACTACGTGGTAAGGCAGATGAGGTTTTAGGTCAATTGTATCCAGCATGATTGTACCCAGATTACAAGTCTTGGTAGATCCTAAAGCAGTTAACAAGTCTTTCCTCTAGGAAGGGCAGCTTTGGAGGACCTCCAAAGTGGACATCGCACAAGGGGTTTGTGATAAATCTTCCACCACAAAATAGTTCTGGGCGGCCCTTGCGTTTGGATTGTGAGAATCTTTTTTGAACGTGCCTTTGGGGATGCGTGTCATTGTTTCACTCAACGTCTTCTCAATCTGTAGAGGAAGAGATGGGATTTCGACTTCTTTGCCCTTCTTAGAAGTGCTTGGTTTACTATAGTCATGCGCTCTAGTTGATATAAAAGCATCACCCTTCACCATATATACATTCGCAGATGCAGGGTTGTTCGAAGTCAGAGAGGGTCCTTGGCTGCCTCCTTCCATGCTTGCAGAGGCATGGGTTAGATTTTTCCCATGTTGAAATGTATTGGTTAACACAGCAGGCTGTGCGTCACAAAATTTTGGGCCTCTGCAAGCTGAGGACATAAATGGGTCGGGTGGTCTTCCATGCATTAGTTGCATGGATACCTCGCCTTCCATTTCTCAGTATTTCCCCTGCCAACATTATCAGTGGGTTTCTTATCCCCCTTACCCTTATTTCGTTGTTTTTTCTTTCCTTCAGGCTATTGGGTGGCCTTTGGATTAGTCGATTTCACTGTGTGTACATCCAATGTTTTGGTAGGGGGAGCAGCCAAAGCAGTAGTTTGGCTGGCCGCTGTGTGTTGTATAGAAAATTGTTGCAACTGAGTCGTTAGTTGCTCAGCGGGCTTTATTTGTGATGAACCGACAATACCATCAGCATGTGGTCCAACTCTCTATTTGGTTTTATCAAGTATTGAGCGTGGTGCATCTAGCAAGATCTTGTATAATAAACCAGACTAAGAATAAATTAGCTCAAGTTGTTGAGCTCTCATGATGGCGTCTTCTTCGGAAAATACTCCCGACGTCGTGATGTCTTTGGACAACTGTGGGTCCAAAGACTTAAGAAACCACTTGAGAAGGAATGCTGGTGGGACTGGTACCTTAATTAAACTCTTTTTGTGTCTCCATTCTCGAATGTGATCAGAGATATGGTCTGCTTTAGTTTGTGAGAAATTGGCCAGCAATTCGGTGCCAGCATCGTATCTCATAGGCAACTGGAAATGGTTTAGGAAATCCATCGCTAGTTCACCGAAGGAAGAGTATCTTGAGCGGTCGATCTCAATGTACCATTTTACGGCACTCCCAATGAGAGTACATTGAAACAATATCAACTGTATGGAGTCATCTTTCAACGAGTTAGATGAGAACCAAAGATGGAAGGTAGTCACATGATCTCCTGGATCTTCGTTAGGCTTGGCTTCAAACTTTGGGATGTATGAAAGAAAATTCGTCGGCATAGGAGGCCAACATGGATCATGACAGATAGGGTCATTCAACAACCTTGTCAAGTATGGAAAATGCAAAGTTACCAGAAAAGGTAGTTTGGGTTGTTGGTGATAACCTGGGAAAAAGGGGCCTGGAGTTTGACTGGCACCAGGTTGCCAGGAAAAGTTCGGCTGCTGGCCCGGATTCTGGTAGAAACCATGGCCATGGCCATCATATGGATTTTTCATGTGAGGAGACATCATCAGAGGATTTCCAAAATAGGACATAGATGGTTGGGAATGCATTACATTCGAAGGACTTTGGGAAGGATTGCTCCATGTTGGTCTCATGGGGATAGGCATAGTGCTTTGTTCAAGGTTCCATTGGTTATGAAAAGAATTACACCAGATCGGAATTCTTGATGAGGGAACTGATCCCTGCCAAGAATTCCAAGGCCCTGCTGCGGAAGAAGTCCCTAGGTGTGCCCCATGTGCAGGAATAGTACCTTGCATAGGAATAGGTTGTCCGAAACTGGTATTGCCTCGAGTCGGGAAAGAAGATGATGAGAAGGCGTTGTTACCAAATGCACCAAACAAAGAAAATGGTGTCGAACCTACCAACATATTATGCGAAGGTGGTTCTTGACTCCCCACTCCAAATAAACTATGGTGTGTAGGTTGCCCGACGGATTGCTGATGTGAGCCACTAAGTGAAGGGGATGAAGGAGGTATATGACCTCCCTCATAAGGGAAAATGTTAAAAGGAGCAGGAGTGCCCCCCATGTGACCTTGTAGAGGAGTGTTAGAGCTCCCTGCCCCCAAACCTGAAGCCTGTGAAGTGGAGTAGGAAAGTACAGGACTTGTACCTGAACTAGGCATCCCATATGAGAATGGAGGGCCTGTCGCACTTGGTGTGAAATGGGTTGTGGCCACCACCAAATACGGGATTAGACCACTGTGCGATGTAGAGGCAGTCGATACCATGGTGGCTTGGACCAGTGACGGTGGGTTAGGAGGTGGAAACTCTCCTGTGGTGACAACCGTAGTGGGAATTGAAGAATTCCCAGAAGGAGTAACAACATTTGTTTCCATTGCTGCGTGTGACACTGTCTGGCACTCGTAAGGATGAATTGGTATGATGGTGGGTGATGAAATATCAGTGGTGGAGGTTTCAAACAGACCAAAAGATTGTGCTTCAAGGTCTAAAACAGTCGATTCCTCTGGATGTTGGTCAGGCACAATTTATTGTGACCCGGTCGCTTCAAAAGACCCTTGTTGGTCTAGCTTTTGCCTTAGTGGTGGCAAGGGTGGCTCCAGTGTAACCGATGGCAGGCCAAGAAGCCTTCGTGACCGATAGAGCTCGTGATCCTCCACTATGTGATAAGATCAAAGACACACCAGGGTAGTCTAATCGTTAAAAAACAACACGCATTAAAAAAGCCCCTAGAAGATAAGACAAGCAAACACTAAATTAATTGGAAGAACAGTTACAACAACCAACACTAGAGCAACTTACCGGTGCAAGTGAAACTCGAAAACGGAAGAACCCTTCGGGTATACTCTATAAAGTATGGCCTAATATCTGTCCTAGATACCGCGGTATACCCTCATAGTCACCTGTGTATGTCCCTAAAAAAATATAGGCAACTAGGTTTCCAACACATGAACAGTCACCAGGCGGGTACAGTCAAAAGTCGGGTAGACCACAATGAGCAGGGTATCGAGCCAGAAACTTGTCAAGGGTATCGAAAGCAAGTGGGCCAAAAGACAACTGAGGACCTCAAAAGGATTCGAGACCCACTAAGCCCCGTGGAAAATGCAATCGACGAAATTCCAAAACAAGCCCTCTATATGTGTTCTCCACTACGATTGGTCCAGCTTTGGAGGGGTTATCTCTGCTACCTTTCCACATGCGACCTCGTTCTTATCCCCTTTGTTAGAGGGGGGTCCCGTATAACTTTCACGATACAATACTTAGACACTCCCTAACTCAGATTCTAATGTTTGATTTTAATGGCCTTGAAGAGTTTCCTCTCCAACCTAATCCAAGGCCCTAATCCTGAACTAGTTGGTTAACCCTACAAACATAAAAGTCTAATAAATTTTATATTTAGCGTTAATTTTATGGCTTGTTTTATGTCAAGGGGTATGAAGTGAAACTAATGATGTTTGAAAGATGAAAGTAAAAAATGAACAGAAAGTTGGAAACAAAAAATTTCACTTAACGCAGATTTTCAACAACTTTTCAAATTTTTATTTTTATTTTTCTAAGATATTGTGAATCAACAAACTGAAAGAAGGATTTCACTTGACTATGAGCTACTTACGATCTAAGTAAAATATCAAGAACTTAAGAAAACAAAGATTTTTCCCTGGCTACTAATGCAAAATCACACTTTTCAACCAAACAAGAAAATGAAAGAGATTTTTTTATTTTATTTAAATGCTGATAAAGAAAAAAGGAAAAATACCAACAAGTCAAAAACCAAGAAAAAAAATTATGGCCTAATCGTAGATCGCAAAGAATCACTTCAAGAAATCACACACTAGCAACTTAAAAAATGACTCTCACACTTGTCTAAAAACCCTAAAGAAAAATTTTTACTGACAACTTTTAAATGAAAAAAGAAAGCTAAGTCTAAGATCAACCCTAAGCTACTGACTGCTAGGACATAGATTCAAAAAACTGAGAGGTATAACTCTTGTCAAGGGAAAGGATGATTGCCTTACCCTCAACAAAAACTATCCTGCACAAGCACACTACTAACAATCCAACAACAAGCGTGTGCACACGAGCTGTGTAGAGTCAGAGGGCGTGTGCATGCGTGCTAGCCTTATACAGGCCGTGTGTATCTATAAAACTCTGAAACAACTAAAAACAGACAATCCAAACTAGGAAGAGACCACTGATATTGAGAACCAGGATCTCTTGAAGGCTTAGACACTCTCTTCAACAAAAAAAGAAACCAATGTAAGGAAAAAATTCGTAAAACAAACCAATCTGAGATGAGACTGCAAACAACCAAGACTTATAAAGAAGTCTAGAAAACCCCTGAGAATGATTGATTATGACAGGGAAGAGGATGACTGCCTCAAAAAAAATTTGGAATCTACACGCTACTGCTACTTCTTCAAATAGCGTTTACATGCGGGCTGTAAGAAAGTAGGGCGTGGGTACACACGTGCAGACCTTATGCAAGCCGTGTGTACCTCTGTGGGTCTCGAAAAAACACATTCAATAAAATAATAGAGATAACTAGTATGGAAAACCAGACTCTCTGTCAGCTCAGACTTTACAAAAACTTCAAAAAACAGGAAAGAAAACCTAGTTTTTAAAACTACCCAAAAATATTCCCAGGAACCCTAGAGACTTCCCCAGTATAGTCGCCAATTCTGTTGTGGTGGGAAATCCCCCTACGGACTAGAAAATAGGGTTATAGTATGCATGCAAATATGACCAAAAGAAACCTACTTTCTACCTTCGTCCTAGAATTAATCCCCATTTCTTTTCAGCAAATACATGGTTAGACCAACATACCTTGTTTTGGATGTTCGATGTCGATCCTTCTTCACGCTTGATCGCTTGTTGGAATCTCTCCTCCCAAGGTTGACCTGCATACAAAACAAGCAACAAACTACACATGCATTTTACCTACAGACTAATGGGTTATAGATTCAAACATACATTTACTAAACTATGAAGAACTCATATAGTGGGACGGAAAAAGCATTTATTTATTATTAACTTTAATGAATCAACTTACAATGTTGAGACCGACCACCGCTCCGCAAATCCTGATGTTGGGATCCTCTTCAAATGTCCTCCAACTTCTTTTCTTTGTATCTCTTCTTGCACAAGGATGGCTAAAGGGTTGGGACAATGGGAATGTGCAATTGGGTAGAGTTTCTTTACTCTTATTCTCCTCTTCCAAATGGGACCCCTAACCCTTCTTTTATAGGCTAGAAGAAGCTAGGTATTTGGACGAACCCTCAACCATGCATGGCTGGGAGTTTCAGTTAACTCACCCAAAGTTGTGTGTTCCATCAACAACTTTACTTTTTTCGTGCTTTTGTCAGTCCACGCGGGTTGTTTTAGGTCAGCTAGCATGTACACATGTGAAATAATGGAGTAGGGAACGTGGGCCCTTATAGAATAGGTTTTTTAAAGAGTTGTTCAGCAGTTCTTTGGCAAAGAAGGGATCTGAGATGGCCTGATGCTAGGTAAGCATGTAAGGTGAAAATTAGGGTTGTAACAAGAAGGTAAACATTGGTACTGTAGAAAAACCAAAGATTGCAAGAATTGAAGATTATTGGGATAATCATATCGTAGAAATAATCACAGAGTTACTATGTGAATACAATGATTTGTTTCCAATGAAATTTTTATAGATGAAGGGATTATCAGGGGAACTAGAAGAGATGAAGATCCCCTTGAATCTAGAAGCGAGACCTATCAAACAAAGAACTTATAAATTAAATCCAGTGTATAAGCAGAAGGTGAAGGTAGATATTGACAAGATGTTAGAAGTTGGTGTCATAGAACTTGTGGAAGAATCATAATGGATCAGACCTATGGTGGTGTAGGAGAAGAAGCAAGGAGGGATCAAGATTTGAGTAGATTTGACAAAATTGAATGATGCTTGCCTACATGATCCTTTTCCTACCCCATTTATAGATGAAGTGTTGGAGAATGTAGGAGGTCAAGAAGCTTATTCATTTACAGATGGGTTCTCAGGATATCATCAGATCAGGATAGCACCAGAAGATAGACATAAAACTACATTTTCTATAGAATGGGGATCATTTTAGTATACAATAATTCTATTTGGGTTGAGTAATTCAGTGACAATTTTTTCAAGGGTAGTGGCTTCCTTTAAGGAATTTATTCATAAGTTTTTAGAAGTTTACTTGGATGATTGGACAATGTTTATTTTATTGAAGGATCATGTAGAAGTATTAAGATTGATGTTATATAGATGTAGATAGTGCCATATTTCATTGAACATTAAGAAATGCATTTTCAACACACCTTTTGGTATTTTGTTAGGGAATGTGGTGTGTAAACATGGTTTGTTGGTTGATCCTGCTAAAATTGTTGTCATAGTTAATTTACCACCACCGAATTCAATGCGTCGTTTGAAGAGTACACTTGGTCATACAGGGTATTACATGAAGTTTATAAGGGGATATGCACATATTACTGTGCCAATGGAGAAATTGTTGAATAAGGACACTAAGTGTCAGTGGAAAGATGAATGCCAACAAAGTTTGGATATTTTGAAGGAAAAGATGGTTATTGCGTCGATTTTAGTGTTTCCAGACTGGGACAAATAACTTCATGTGCATGTGGATGCATTTGCAATATCATTAGGAGAAGTATTGGCACAATGATGAGAAGGTGATATAGATCACCCTATAGCATTTTAAAGCGGGAAGTTATCAGATTTAGAATAGAACTACAGTACTATAGAAAGAGAAGGATTAGCCATGGTGTATGCTTTGCAAAAATTCAGACATGTTAGGACAACATTTCAAGATGTTTACGGATCATTCTTGTCTTATATACTTATTCAGTAAGCCAATGTTGGGGGGAAGAATATGCAGATGGCTACTTTTGTTTCAGGAGTTTGATTTTGAAGTTGTGGTAAAGCCTGGAAGATTGAATTCAAAGCCAGATCATCTGTCCAGGATAACTAATAGAGAAGAACCTAGTAACTTGGAATACAAATTTCTAGATCCACAATTGTTTTCAGTACATATAGTTGATGAGTATTTTGATAACATTATTGAGTTTTTGAGTACAGGATTTGCACCAATAGAATTTACTACTGCACAGAAGAAAAATTTGGTGGTCAAAGCTGCAGAATATCAATTGATTGCAGACCATCTATACAAAATTGGAGCAGATAACATTTTGAGGAGATGTGTTGTGGATCATGAAAGGCCTATAATTTTAGCAGAAGCACATGAAGGTATTGTTGCATGACACTATGCTGAGAAATCCATTGTGCAAAAGGTATTGTGCACATGATTATGGTGGCCAAAAATTTATAAGGATTCAAAGGAATACTGTTAGAACTGTGATGTCTGTCAAAGAGTTGGAAATCCATCCAAGACAGATGAGATGCCATTGAGACCGCAAGTAACTTTTCAAGTGTTTGATAAGTGGGTAGTAGTCTTTGTAGGTCCAATTAATCCACCAGCAAGAAGATCAAGAACTCGATATATTATTACAACAACATAATACTTAACCATATGGGATGATGCAACAACAATGAAGGATTGCAATGCAAAGACTGCAACGCACTTTTTATTTGAACATGTATTGGAAAGGTTTGGATGTCCAAGACTATTGATGAGTGATCAGGGGACTCACTTTATCAACAGTACAATCCAAACAATGCTATAATAATTTGAGATACATCATCAAAAGATCACTCTTTATCATCCTTAGGTGAATGGAACAGTAGAAGCATTTAACAAGATATTGGAGAATCCCTTGAAATATATTTTTAATGTGAAAAAAGATGATTGGGATTTGAAGGTACCATCAGTACTATGGGCTTATAGAACTACATGTAAGAAGCTAACAAGGAAAACACATTTTATGTTGGTGTATGGACACGAAGCATTAATTCCCTTAGATTATTTGATACCAAGTCTGCACATTGCAACAATTACAGATATGACAAAAAGAGGAACAACACAGGAAATATTGGCTCAAGTCATGGAACCAAAATAAGACAGGATCATAGCTGGTTTCCACCATGAGGTAAAAAAATCAAAGGATAAATTCTGGTATGACAGATACATTAAGAAGAAGAACTTCAAAGTATGAGATCTAGTTCTCCTCTATGATAGTAAATACTTGCATCACCAGGGAATTTCAGAATGTATTGGCTAGGGCCATATGAGATAAAGTCTATCACAGATGGAGGTTATGTACAACTACAAGAATTAGAAGGTAAGGGAGTTCAAGGAATGGTGAATGATAGTTGACTAAAACTGTATAGGGATAATCGACCTACCAACCTTTAGTAGTTGCAGCGTAAAATTCATACTTGTACATATTGTAAATAGTAGGAGTTAAAAGAAGAAACATAAAAGGAAAAGAAGGAAAATAAAAAAAAGTAGAAAAATGAGAAAAAGCTAAAAAGAAGTAGTTGGAGGAATAAGTGGTAGAAAGACAGTTGAGAATGAGAATGCACAACATACAAAAAACTGGTGTGATAAGAATCAAATATACTACATGTAGGACAACTATGACAGAAGGAAAGTCCAGTGCGCCAGAGAAATATGATAGTAGAAAAATAATGTGCAACGAAAAAATTAAATAGTCAGGAAAAGAAAAAAATGGCCATTGGAAAATTGAGGCATGAAACGAGAATTTATGAAACTAGAGGAAGCATTCTCGATAATCTTTGTATCATTTATGACAACAGTATAGAATCTAAGAGAGAACATGCAATTTAGAAGGCAGTAAATGAGATTTCTGAGAAAAACCACATAGATTTAAGAAAGATGGCACCACCAAAGCTCAGAGCTCCTAGCAGGATAGCGAGGAACACACACAACACCACAAGGTCATCGTAGGAGCCAAAAATGGAAGAAAAAAACCCTACGCAACCAGAGGGAGTGGTGGATGTGGATTCCATCCCTTCCGCGGTCATCGAACCAATGAGCACTGCATTGGTGGAGGAGCAGGAGCCAACCTCTGTGACAGAAAAAAAATGTAGATTGACCCAAAAAAAAAAGAAGAGGAGAAAAACCCAAAGAAGCAAGCCAACGTGGAAACAATGCAGCCAAAAAAGGAAGTAGATAAGGAAAGAACTGAGTCCGATGAGACGAGGGTTCAATCTGGTGCAGAGCCAACATAGCAGGAGCAAGTTCAAGTAAAAGACAACACAGATAAACATGATTCTGGCGTAGAAGAGGAAGAGGAAGAAAAAATTGTGCTAGGAGGTAGGGACCTCAAGGTCACCAACAAAAGGGAAAGGTAAACAAACAGTTGAGAGGTCACCGTGCAAGCAACCACATGTAACTCTTGTGTTTCCGCGCATACCAACATGACTACAGGTTTTACCAATTTGCTAGGATGCATAGATAAACTGCACTATGTGGACCATGATGTAAAATATAGAGACAAGTTTCCAAAAATTGAGCCACATGTATACATGGAGAGTAGAGGGGTCAGTGCGACAGGAATACCAATACTAGAACCCAAACAATGGAAAACAAGTTTATATAACATAGGCATAATGAACCTGCTAGAGATCCCGCATTTTGGAAGGGGAAAGGACATAAATAACTACGTCAAACAAATAATGATAATAATGCAAGGAGGAATTTTGTGGCTAGATAGGCCAGTCTCAATTGATGTCAAGTTAATTGAAAAAATAACAAGTCTTCCCACAAATGGTGAGAAACCTGTGCAGTATTTGGATGACAATACCAAGGAGAAAGCCTTGGAAGAGGAAATGAAGCAAACCTATGGAAAAAAGAGAGGATCTAGGGGGATTATTATAAACAAAATCAATGAACCCACGATGAGGTAAGAAACAAAGCCTATGGCATGTAAATTTCTAAGGAAGTTTCACAAAGAAGAAGCACCAACAGGGGTGATAGCAGCAGTTGCGCAATGACCAAAAGGGACTCTACTTAGAAGGATTCCATACTTGTTAGATTTATTTATGGATGATGGCAAAGACGCCCAAGACTTAGGCCCAGAGTTCCACTATTTATTGGTTCTAATACTTATTGCATTAAAGGGATGGAAACACCCAAAATACAATGTATTCTGTCATAGACTCAAAAAATTCCGCACAGTACAGTATGTAACATTGTGGCACACAACTATTGCAAAGGAAAGACTAACAAACTCTAGCATATTTGTGACATATTTGGAAGAAATACTCGAAAAGGTGGCCAAAATGTGGAGGATCCCACTAGAGGTGGTGGAGGAATATGTTAGCGATATTTCTTGTAAAGGGGTTAAGATGTAAAAGGATGGGTCAAAACCCACTTATCCTAAGTTTTGGGCGCGAGCGCGTCTGTGTTAAACGAGAATCACTTTTGGATGGCTGGAATTTGTGCGCCTAGATCAACGACGCATAGAGAATTTCGGACCCCCCTTTCCTTTCGACCTTTAAGCGGCGGGGGGGGTCCGGAATCGCGGGCGCATCTCTCCAACGGTCCATATTAGCGCACCTAGATCAACGACGATGAATACCATTCCGGACCCCCACTGCCTTTCTACCTTTAAGCGGAGGGGGGGGGGTCCGGAATCAAGCAAGCAACTTCCGACGGCTGGGATTACAGCGCCCGGATCAACGGCGCTCGGACAACCCCATCCTTCTCAGCCGCTCTGGATTTAACTGGCGTGGGCCCTTCCCTCATCATGTCATCCTCCTTTCCACCTTTCTCTTGCTACCGCATGTCACCCATCCTCCTCCACTCTTTCATCCAGGTGGCCCTTTTCCCGTCTCATCATCCACTCACCACCTGCCACATATCCCTTTCCCTCAACATCATCCTCTCATCAAAAAAAAAAAACAAGTTATTACCCCTCGTCTTTCCCCCTTTCCGCCTGATGTCTTCCACCATGAACTGTCCTCTGTCACCTTCCCCACACCTCGTCGCTTCTTCCACGTTCTCATAATCCGACGCCATCACTCCTATCATGGACCACATCCTCTGCACTAGCTTCCAGGCCCATTCATCAAACCATTCAGTTATTCCAGGTGGCAGCGCAGGAGGCCTTCCATGTCCCCAAGATGCCAAGCTGGCCAGGTTGTCCTCAATCCCCATGAAGCAGTTATTGAAGCGTTTGGTGGTGGTTAGACATCGTCTCCGCCATAATGGGAGAGTCTGGCAATGAATTAAAGGCACGTCGATTCGCCGCTGAAACTGTCAAAGAATTAAGTTTGTGTCTGACATAAGTTGCACGACCCTTCAGATGTCGACTGTCAGAAGCCATGCAGACGCAAAGCTTTCAATGCCATGTCTCGGTTCCGCTGCTGTTGTTGTTTTGAGTATATGAAGGAGTTTTCGCCATTTTTGTATCTATCGATGGTAGAGCTAAGCTCCCGATTGTAAAGTTTCAGTAAATATCCTAGCTTTCTGGGTTATGTATCAGTGTTTGAGACTTCTTGGTTTATGACAGACAGTTTTCCTTTTTCCACCTATGTTTCATCTTTGGCTAGAGAGTTCATGATCGAATGATTCGCATGGATTAACACAGTTCTGTTATGATAAATGATTTATTGTTGCATTGTTGTTTTCTCTGGTTTCCCGCATTTGGAAGTAAGAAGATCTTGTTTTCAGATGCCTGCTTTCACAGTCTGTTAGAATATTGATGCCTACAACAGACCCTTGCACCCTCCTTATGAAGTCTTCCCCCTACTCACCCTTTATTACAACTCACTGTTTGAAGTTTATCAAGACCTCACTTGTTCATGCATGCCTGGCCTAGTTTCTGAGTTGAGACGACTGTTCCGAGTTTGCTTCCATTTGATCACCCCTTTCAAACAAATCGTGACATTAAACTGATAGGTGTCAGGATCTGCTCCTGCAAGAAATCCAGGAGTGACTTCTGGCTCCAACATTCCTGGCACCGTTGTCGGGGACGAAGTTGAATATTTTCCCCGGGATTGAACGACAAAGATCAACTGATTCTGAAGGTGCATCAGATATCAGAACTCGAAGATTGCTACTGTGCACCTGGCGACTCCATTGTGGCAACTCCACTGAGGAGAACCTGCATTATCAACTATGGCTTCAAGAGGCAAACACACGAGGTCTAATCCACACTTGCCTTTAGCTACACCAGAGGCTGACGTGGAAGCAGTGCGTAGAAAGGGAAAGAGCTCTGCAAAATAAGTTTCCATCGCTGAAACAGGTAATACGTCATCCCCTTCTGTGAGAAATCCATTTTTAGATTCTCAGTTTCCTAGTCGTCCTTCCTCTGATGTTTCCCGTTTTCTAAATTTTGGGAGTGTTCCTGCTGAGTTTTCTCCTCCTGGTCTGGTATCAGAAGGAGAGATCCTTGTCACTCCCCCCTCCCTAGAGGTCATGCCCCCTCATAGACCTCAAGCTTTTGAAGGTTTCACCACCCCACCTTTTGTTGTTACTACTATACAGAGAGAAGCGTCTGCACATTCAGGTCCTTTGGCTCTCTCTCTGTTTTCTCCATTGTCTCCTCCAATAACCTCTGTTCCGACATCTCCCGTCCGTACTCCTTCTCCTCCGAGTTCTCCTTTACCCAATATCCCTATGGTTGGTGCTAATCCCCCTCCAAACAGAATGGACTCCATAGTTGCTGCTAGATACGCCCCTTTAATCCTACTGTTGGTCCCCGGTTTTGACTATGTTCTATGCCCATACTACATACCATTGACCTCCAACTCTATGCCAGTACCACCCTTTTTGACCTCCTTTGGATATAATCAACACCCTTTTTACCACTCAAAAGGGTCGCCTAAGGTATC
>ML791574.1:173083-185719 GCA_009831015.1 Picea engelmannii | reverse complement strand
ACGGTCCAGATTAGCGCGCCCGGATCAACGGCGATGAAGACCATTCTGGACCCCCCCTCCCTTTCTACCTTTAAGTGGAGGGGGGGGGGTCCAGAATCAAGCAAGCAGCTTCCGATGGATGGGATTACAACGCCCGGATCAACGGTGCTCGGACATCCCCATCCTTCTCAGCCGCTCTGGATTTAACTGGCGTGGGCCCTTCCGTCATCATGTCATCCTCCTTTCCACCTTTCTCTTGCTGCCGCATGTCACCCATCCTCCTCCACTCTTTCGTCCAGGTGGCCCTTTTCCCGTCTCATCATCCACTCACCACCTGCCACATATCCCTTTCCCTCCACATCAGCCTCTCATCAAAAACAAAAATGAGTTATTACCCCTCGTCTTTCCCCCTTTCTACCTGATGTCTTCCGCCATGAACTATCCTCTGTCACCTTCCCCACACCTCGCCGCTTCTTCCACGTCCTCATAATCCGACGCCATCACTCCTATCATGCGCCACATCCTCTACACTAGCTTCCAGGCCCATTCATCAAACCATTCAGTTATTCCAGGTGGCAGCACAGGAGGCCTTCCACGTCCCCAAGATGCCAAGCTGGCCAGGTTGTCCTCAATCCCCATGAAGCAGTTATTGAAGCGGTTGGTGGTGGTTAGACATCGTCTCCGCCATAATGGGAGAGTCCGGCAATGAATTAAAGGCACGTCGATTCGCCGCTGGAACTGTCAAAGAATTAAGTTTGCGTCTGACATAAGTTGCACGACCCTTCAGATGTCGACTGTCAGAAGCCATGCAGACGCAAAGATTTCAATGCCATGTCTCGGTTCTGCTGCTGTTTTTGTTTTGAGTATATGAAGGCATTTTCGCCATTTTTGTATCTATCGATGGTAGAGCTAAGCTCCCGACTGTAAAGTTTCAGTAAATATCCTAGCTTTCTGGGTTATGTATCAGTGTTTGAGACTTCTTGGTTTATGACAGACAATTTTCCTTTTTCCACCTATGTTTCATCTCTGGCTAGAGAGTTCATGATCAAATGATTCGCATGGATTAACACAGTTCTATTATGATAAATGATTTATTGTTGCATTGTTGTTTTCTCTGGTTTCCTGCATTTGGAAGTAAGAAGATCTTGTTTTCAGATGCCTGCTTTCACAGTCCGTTAGAAGCTTGATGCCTAAAACAGACCCTTGCAGCCTCCTTATGAAGTCTTCCCCCTACTCACCCTTTATTACAACTCACTGTTTGAAGTTTATCAAGACCTCACTCGTTCATGCATGCCTGGCCTAGTTTCTGAGTTGAGATGACTGTTCTGAGTTTGCTTCCATTTGATCACCCCTTTCAAACAAATCGTGACATTAAACTGATGGGTGTTAGGCTCTGCTCCTACAAGCAATCCAGGAGTGACTTCTGGCTCCAACAGAATACAATAATATAGCCAACTTCAAAGCATCAAGGCACAATATGTGGATCCAGGTAAACAAGAATCTAGAGAAGGAGTGGCTACAGATGAGATACTGTGTCACAACAGAGGAAGTGCAATGGGAAATGAAAGACTGGAAGGAGGAATGGAAGGTTCTAGTGGAGTTAAAAAAATATTACAAACTATCAAAAGTGAGCTCCTCATAGAAGAAGATTACCGTAGCAGGAAATACAAGAAAAGAAGCAACGTAAACGAAGCATGTAGGGGGGATCACAACAACAAGAACAATTAGACAGAATAAGGCTATCCCAAAGCTTGCCACACATCAGAATAACTGCACAAATGCCACTAATGGAGGGAAACATAGGGAAGATAACATCCCTATGAAGGAGGGACAAGAAGGAGGGGACATACCAGAGACAAATACCCCAATCACAACAAAGGAAACATGGTCAAGACCAGTCAAGAGAAATATTTTACAGTCAGGTGGAGAGCGTAAGAAAATGAAGGTGCACAAGGAGGTACCCTAGTATACAATAAATGAAGATGATGTTGAATTAGTCTCAGAAAGAGTACACGACCACACTGCAGAAGCATATGAAGATGCATAAAAATAAAGAGAGAAGATAATGAAAGAGATGAGTCAAGAAGGTGTTGGAGTAGATACAATTCACCAAGGCACAACATAAATAAAAGACACAACAACAAAAGACAACTCAAGAATAGAACATGCTAGTTCATAGTGAGGAGGGAAAAATACAGATAACGACAATGGAAAGTGAAACCTTTAGCATTACTAAAAACATGTTGCTAATGGATGAAGACATGGCGCAGAAACAGGTCAAGGACATGAAACAAATGGAATATGCATTGGCTAAGGTACCAACAAAAGAGCTATATAGGTAATAGATAAGTGTTGCGCAAGAGGCATAATTGAGACCTAGGATCGATGCAACAATCTTGGAGTGATCCAAAAATGGATCCAGGAACCAGAATGGGTCTAGGAAGGCTTAAAAATCAAAATTCTCATAATCGCCTCAAAACGTACATGTGTGTAGGCCTCATTGTTATGAACCCAACGCAACTTGAACAAGCTCAAACAGACACTGTATGTGAAATATATTACATTCTGTTCATTTTGCCAAACATGAATTTTTTTTTATGATGACCATTTCATATAATCGTGCACTTTGTATTGGTGTGCGTCCCACTCCAGCTAGCCCCAATGCAAACACTATTCCATGTAACCTTGCCATATAACCGTTGACCTATACCTTGGTGCGAATGAGTGGGTTTAGCGCTCGTTCAGTTAGGCTAGCTCACCGACCAAGGTGCGTAACCAAGGGCTACGACTAAGAGCGAGTCAGAGTTTGGGTGTGTGGAGCATAAGGGCTGGGCCATATGGCCAAGCCACATGACTGGGCCAACAATTAAGGAGCCAACGCATAGCGCTTGGCCACATGGAGAGTGCGCATGTGACCAAGAGACCAAGGATCAGGGGTTGCACCCTATTTTGGCCCAAAAGTGGGTTTTTTTAACTATATATTAAGATTTTATTTGATTTTTCAGCCAATTTTGAGATATATTGGCCATTATTGGAGGATCTAGAGAACTTTTTGAGTCCAGATCTTGGGGAGAAGTTGGGAGGTTGTTTCCAAATTGAAATATATATAAACCAGAGGTTCTTGGAAACCTTAGGGAGGTTCAGAAGAGGAGAAATGATGAAGAATTGTAAAGCCAAAACCGTTTTATGTAGGGAAGCCATTGAGGAAAGAAACTTTGCAGGCCATTTCTGGGAGCTTCGTTCATTCGTTTTTAGTGTCGTTAGTTGTGTTGGGTTACTAAGATCTATAAGAACATAGCCATATCATTTTGTAATCCATTTGACACTTTTATGATGTACTTTTGAATCTTTGAAGAGAAATAAGAAAGCCTTACCCACATAGACAAAGGCTGGGAGACGTAGGTGATATTGTCCAACTCCATTAACAAATTTTTTTGTTATGGTTTGTTGATTCTTGTGTTTATTTCCAGATATATATATTTCATTATGGCTGCCATGTTACATATTTAATTCTTCCTCTTTCATCAATTTCTTAAATGGTTGATGATATCATGTTTTAAAACTCAACCATGGTGTTTAAAAGATCTTTTCGGATCAAATGGTATTAGAGCTAGTTGACGGTTGGTTTTTTATTTTGCATGATTACCAGGTGTTGGTTATTTATCTATTCATCTGAGTTTATATCCTTATATTGAGTGACCCAGGGTTCATGTCTACTTGGGTTTCCAACAAAGCCTCTAAAACTATCTGCCCTCCTGGTAAACCAGAAGGCAACATAATGAAAAGAGTGCACTGCACAGTCTCACCCGAGATAATATTAATGGGTGGCTGAAATACTCATTTGTTTGCAGCCCAGGATTGAGTGGAGGTGTGAGAAATGTGCGTTGAGAGTTCTATTTTAACTTATTAATGTAATAAACTGTCATTCATGATCATGCATGGAATATAATCAACTCATTCATTTAGCATATCAACAACTACTAAAGACAGTAAATAAACACATGCATTCAATCACATAACATAGGTTTTACCGTGGTTCACCCCCTCCTAGGCTACGTCCACAAAGATCTGGCTCTCAAGATCTTTTATTATAACAGTTCCAAAACTACAATTCCACGTGCTTTACAACTCTTCTCAGTCGGGTCAAGATCTATTATGAGGTGCACTAGCTAGCACCAGACTCCTCATCCTATGATCTAACCCTCAAGATCCACCCTTCTTACTCCTCTCCGGTTCAACAACTTACAAAATTAGGTCATATAGAAAAATATTACAACTAGCTATCAAAACATGACTCCTCCTCTAGACTCTCTATATCAAGTCCGACTCTGGTCTCTGTCTATGAGACCTAGGTATCTATATTTATACATTTCTGGCTCACCAGCCATTAAAATGTATTGCAAAAACCCTAACCCTAACGTCATTAGGTCTTCCATGCATGCACACGTGTTGCTCTTCGTTCGAGTTGTCGCTTCCCTCATGCATGCCTTCTTTCCCAAAATAACCTTTCTTTTTGCTTTGGCCTGCTTCCAATAGGCCCCCAACACTGACATGTGGCTCATTCTGAGCTACCTAACCTTTGTGAGCTTCGTCGATCTCCCTGGTGATTTCTTGAAACTTCTTCCAGAGCTCCGCTGCTTGTGTTTGAGCCTGCACGGTCTTCTAATTGAGTGCGTCTACTATCTGCACTTCCATCTCATCGGTGATCAACCCTGCACACTCTACCTGGGTCTATGCCATATATGTCTTAGATTCCTTTTCCTGTGCAATGACCTTGGCTACTCGCCCCTGGAGTGGTTCCATTTGAGCCTGGTGCTCCTTTTTTTGTGTCTATGCGGTGGTGAGTTCTACCTGTAGTCTCTTCATATCTTACACCCCTTGGATGCACTCTGTGATGGACATTTTATTATGCCTCTGCTTGAGGTCTTGGATAGTTTCGCCTATCCTTTCTTCTTCCTTTTCCCACCGCTGGAATTGTTGATCCTATTCTAGCTTTTTCCAGAGTTGTGCTTCTTTTTCGAATAGGTCGGTCGATGTGTGGACCTATCGTTCTATCTCCTGTAACTGTTGTGTTGCCTCCTACTTCATTTTCTCCCTTAGATCCATTGGAGTGGTAGGTGTGAGTTGCTCATAGAGATTCCTTATCTCCTGCTGATATTGATCGATTGTCTACACAATCTAATAAATATTCTCTGTTGTTGTGAGTTTGTCCCTCTGTGTGGTATTTGGAATCTTCTCATAATATCCGACCACTTTTTGTTCCAATCCATTCATGAGTTCCCTCTCCTCTTTGGTCTCAAGCTTTTCCTGATCATATATCAACTCCAGCTCGTCCCGTTTATCCTTTACCTACTGTAATTCAGCTGTGTATGTGCGTGCATGAGACTGTACCTCCTGGGTAATACTAACCTATAGTTTATATAGAGCCTTGGATGGTATCCGCAACAATACCAATTGTAATTGAGCTAAGTCCTTTAGGGGTGTCTTCCCCACACTCTCGTCCACACGCAACATGATAGGTGTAATGTGAAATGTTGCACTCAAATGCGGTATTGTGTGGACTGTATCCCGCTCACTTTCTTCATGTTCTCCTCCTATCCATGATGTTGATGGCACTGTTTCTATGTTGCTGCCAGCTACCTAAGATTCCCTGTTATGCTTGATGAGTTGTTGCATGTCTTCCAAATCTTCTTGCATTTTGTCCTTGTGGCACGCAACATTCTCAAAATCCTCGAATGTGCAATCTTGGACCATTTGGGCTACCATTTTTTCATCATCCTCCATGATCGTATATTCTGGAGGTATTCTATGCACACCTTCATCTTCTTACGTGCACCCCTCGTCTGAGTAGCTAGTCTCTTAGTCAGGCCTAGTTCTTGTGGATTGGGACTTGGTGTAGTCCCCTGTGCTGCCTCGACTTGTTTCTGCTGTACTTGGAGAGGCTATGTATTATTCTTCTTCCCCTTCTGGGTTCCTGCCTTAGATGTCCCCCCTTTCGTCTACTTTGGCTTGTCCTAGCCCATCCTTGGTTTCTTGTGCACTATGACTTCCTAGGGTTGTGTCTCTTCCTGCCCTACCTCCTCGACATTTGTATGTTCCTACCTTGCCTCCTCTTCTTCTACGCCTATAGGTATGTCTCGAGTGACGATTGGAATCCTCCATTCATCTTCCCAATCCTTGATAGCCATTTCTATGTCACCCTCCATAATGCAATAGTGTAGTTGTATCCACTGCTTGTTGGGGTCCTTCAGCGCCTAGATCCACATCGTAGGTCGAGTGTACTTGAAGTTAGATATGTCCCAATGATATGCAACAACCTGCGATGTTATTCTTCATAGGTTGGCGATGGTATCTTGTAGGTCGAGGAGATATCCTTCGAATATAACTGCATTCATCTTTCTGTTCCTAGCGTCTGAAGTGGCGCCAAGCGATAAATATCTTGCTCCATGATTGGGTTTGGGTATGGTGGAGAAAAATACACATTTTAGTTCCTTCCATCCCATAATGGCTATCAACATGATTAGCCATGAGTAATGAAATTATGTTCTGAGGTCCTATGCATCCTTCCAGTCATATAGAAAAAAATTCAAAAGATAAGGGGCCCAATTGACTGTGGTGCCCTCGGCACACTATGCTGCAACTGCGACAACCTCGGTTGGGACTTCCTCCTTGCAGAATTTTATGAGTAGCTTGCAGGCCATGATTTTTGTGGCCATTTTTGTCACGATGTCACTGATCCATTTGATAATGATTTTGTACGCCCCCCTTTTAGTGCCGTATTTATTTTTCATCTCCTCAATGAGTGCTTTCTCCTTTGTTTTTTCGTCGAGAAATTGCGTGGGATCCATGCCCCGTGATGACAACCCTGTGATGTGCGCAATGAGATATATGTCTATTGATACGATCTTGTCCAACCATATATCTCTGCCATGTGTGACCTCCATCAATTTATTGACGCAACTTCTTTCATACTATCCTCTGCCAAAGTGTGGTAGTTCCAACAGACCTAAAATAATAGTTTTTTCCAATCCTGTTGCCCACTGGAGTGGTTGATGAACCAGTGCCCCAAATGTATCTAGACCCACAGTCTGTAGGTAGACTTTCTTCAAAAAATCCAGGAACTTGTCTGTGTCCATTACATCATGGTCTGAGCATTTACTTTTTTATACATATCCTAATAAATCTTCTTTTACCCGTACCCCTTCTGATATGCATGGAAAAACAATTGTTGCAGCGGGTTGTTTGTGTGGTCACCTAGGTACTGTGTTCTTATCCTTTCATGGTGGTGGTTGAATCGAGGTTCAAGCCTCCATTGGTTGTTCTTCGACATACTGTTATGTCCAATTCATGACATCTTCTACTGCTCCCTCCCGTGGATGTTCCGACACAGTTGTTTGTGATTTGTCTAGCTCGGTCGCTACTTCCTGATTTGTAGTCGTCCCATTGACTCTTGGGGCTTCTTCAGGGTTTTTTGGTTGCACTTTTCTACCTGTTCCCTTGTTCTGTTGGCCCTATCCCTCTCTCGACATATCCAAATTCATGTCTGCTGGTGTTGTCTGTTGGGTTTCCTCCACAATGGGTGTGGGGTTAATTGGTGTTGTATCCGATGATGGGATTTCATCTACATTGATGATTTCTTGCAGTTGTTGTTCGCTTTACTATGATTGTATTTGTGCTCTGGTCCTCACTCTGGATTTTCCGGAAGTATGGCTCGGTTCGTCTTGTTTTGGTGGTGCCATGGTGGTAAAATTCGTTCATCTTCTCATCTCAGTGGCCTTTGCAACTTCTGCAAATTTCTCTATGTGCTTTGTATTCTCTATTGCTCTCTGTCCCTTCCAATTATGAAATAGATTTTTTTCTCCTATGTCCTTGCTTTGTATGGGCATCATGTGAACCTTGTTGAAGAAGTTACCTTTATTACAGATTCAATGAACCTCTGGTTCCTTTGTACTTTCCATTACTCTCCCTCTCCATCTCTAGTTGGTGTGATTTATGTGGCATCCTGTCAGTCGTTTTCGACATTCAATTCCTATTGCCTTCATCATTTAGTATTTCTTCTATCGTCTTTACCTTTCCCTCTTGTTTTTGTTTTGAGATGACCATTGGCCTTTTCTTCATTGAGTTTGTATTCCTATGTGTGTGTGCTCCTTCTCCTTTTGATGCACTGTACCTCTGTTGGTGCTGTTTGACACCCTGTATTTTTTTTTTTTTAAACTATGTGGTGGCTTTCAAGTTATGGGTGTTCGACTGTCCTTGTACAACTTCAGTCGGCTCCCATTGATCATCCCTCTGAGTTTTGTGCCTCCTAATTATTTAAAATGTACAACTCCCCCATATTTCATAGTTTTTACTTCATACGGCCCTAACCAGTGCATTCTGAGTTTTCCTGGATGTTGAATGGATTTGTTGTCATACATCAACACTAAGTCTCCTTCCTTGAAAGTTTTATTCTTGATATGTCTGTCGTGCCATGCTTTGTACCTTGTTTTCTGAACTTTCTGGTGGAACCCTGCTAGGATCCTATATTCCTCCATGATCATCAATTGATTCATCCTGTCCTATATTGTGCCTCGTTATGTCATGTGTGTAATCGTAGCTACATGCAGACTGGGTACCATAAATTCTAATGGAACCACTTCTTCTTTTACATACACCATTTTTAATGGCATGTGCCCTGTCAAATTCTTGCATGTGGTCCTGTATTCCCACAATGCTGCAGGTATTTTGAGGTCCCAATCATCCCTATTGACATTACAGATCTTTGTTAGTGCATTCTCAAGGATTTTGTTAAATGCTTCTATTGTTCCATTTTCCTGTTAGTGATATGGACTGTGATTTTGATGATGGGCTTCAAATTATTTAGTCATAACCTTAATAGTGTTGTTAATGAAGTGAGTTCCTGGATCGTTCATCAAAATTCTTGGGCAACCAAATCTAGTGATTACTTGTTTAAATAGAAAGTGTGTTTTTGTTTCTGTGGTACAATATTTCACTGGTGCTGCTTCCGCCCATCTCATCAAGTATTTTGTCATGGTGATAATATATCTTTCTCCTGTCCTCTTTGTTGGTGGGTTAATTGGTCCCACAAATTCTATTTCTCATTTGTCAAATACCTGCAAATTTACATGTGGTCGCAATGGCATCTCATCCCTTCTATGGGTTTTACCAACCCTCTAACAAACATCGCATCTCTAGAAGTACTCTTTTGGGTCTCTGTGAATGGTTGACCACCATAGTCCTACATGCAATACCTTTTGTGCAATAGATTTTCCTGCATAATGTCCTCTTATTATTCCCTCGTGGGATTTTTCTATAACCCTTGGTCTTTCATGTTCTAGTGCATATCTTCGCAAGATGCTATCTATGCCCATTTTGTATAAGTGCCCTGCGATCAACTGATAATCTGCAGCCTAGACTACCAGGTTTTTCTTCTGCATGGTGTTATATTCCTTTGGCATAGTACCTATACTCAAGTACTGGATGATATCTACAAAGTATTCATCTGCGATCTGGACTGAAAATAACTATGCATCCAGAAATTTGTCCTCTAAATTTGTAGGTTCTTCTCCGTTCGTGACACTTGATAGGTGGTCAGGTCCTGCATTCAACTTTCTTGGCTTTACTATTACTTCAAAATCAAACTCTTGAAAAAGTAGTAAGCATCGACAGATTATCCCCCCAAACATTGGCTTGTTGACTAGGTATTTAAGGGTTGAGTGATATGTGAACATCTTAAAATGTTTTCCCAATAAGTAATGTTTGAACTTCTGTAGTGCGTAGACCATAGCTAGGCCTTCCCTATGTAGTGTTATAGTTCTGCTCGCAAATACTATAGGGTGATCCAAATCTCCTGCTCCTGGCTATGCCAAAATAGCTCCAAGTGTTATGGCTAATGCATCTACATGTACATGGAATGTCTTCTCCCAGTCAGGAAATACTAGTATTGGTGCGGTGACCATCTTTTCTTTTAGCGTATCCAGACCGTGTTGATAGTCTTCATTCCACTAAAACTTTGTATCTTTCCTTAACAATTTCTCCATTGGTGCGGTAATATGCATGTAGCCTTTGATAAAATTTCTGTAGTATCCTTTGTGTCCCAATGTCTCTCTTAGTTGATGAATTGTCTTTGGTGGTGGCAAGTTAACAATTACTGCAGGATATACTAGTAAGCCTTGTTTTCATACTATATGGCCTAATAATATCCCAAATGGTGTTTCGAAGATACATTTCTTGATGTTTAATGATATCTGACGCTTCCTGCATCTTTCTAACATCAACCACAATAGCTCTACATGGTCTTTCAACAGAGTATAGACTATCCAATCGTCCAAGTATACCTCCAGAAACGGGTGGATAAACTCCTTAAATGCAACGATGACTACTTTGGAAAATATTGTTGGTGCATTCTTCAGTCCAAATGGCATGACTATGTACTGGTAGGATACCCATTTTGTAGAAAACATGGTCTTGTATCTGTCTTCCTATGCTATATTGATATGGTGGTAGCTTGAGAATCCATCAATAAATGAGTAAACTTAGTGTTCTCTTACATTCTCCAACACTTCATTCATGAAAGGTGTAGGGAACGGGTCATGTAGGCATGCATCGTTCAACTTCCTCGAGTGAGCACATATTCTTATCCTGCCTTGTTTTTTCTCCTGAACTACCATCGATCTTATCTATTCAGATTCCTCCACATGTTCTATGATTCCATCTTCAAGCATTCTATCGATCTTAGCTTTAACTTTCTGATTATATATCAGGTTTAGTCTGTATGTGTTAAGATATTTAGACACTTAGGAGTTAGTAAGATCTACTTGTTCTATTGTTTCGTTAGGTAAAAGTGTGTTTTATAGTGTGTTTCTTTAGTATGCATTAGTATGCATTTGTAGTTAGGATATCCGACGGTCACGATATGTTCCTGACATAGAGTGATCCAACGATTCATACTCTCCTCGATCTTAACGACCATTGATACGTGGATTAACACCCGATTGGTCCATGATCTATATTTAAAGAGCATGGAGGGTCATTTACCAATGATCGATTATGAGAAACTCTCTTGTAAAATCTCTCTATAATCTTTTTCTTTGCATTAATAAACTGCTCCAAGTGGCCGTGTTGGCTAGGGCCATGGATGTTTCCCTGTAGGGGTTTTACCACGTGAAACATTGGTGTGTTGATCTTTGATCTGGTTATGTGAGTGGTTACTGAAGGTTTTATCCCTCTGTTGGAATACCTGTGTTTTCGAACATGGTATCAGAGCATGTTTCAAGACCCGCTCCTATTGTAGATTGAGATCGTGAAGCCGAGTTGCCTCATATCCATTTTTTGGCATTTCCATACATTTCTGGGCTAAAAGGACTGTTACATTGTGTCCGAAGCACTCGTTTCATTTAGGAACACTTTTTGTTTCACTCGAAAAGGTTTCTGTTTTCCCAAGATACGACCATTATAGTCAGGTCCGGAGGTATAAAGCCTGAATATGCATTTTTTTAATTTATACAAAGTTTTATTTTGATTTTATTTCGGTTTGTATTTTTTATTTCCGTGTTTCTACTCTTTTAGATCTACGTATTCTCTTTGCCTCGTTCCCTGTGCGATTTCAGAAAATAAGAAACAGATAGGAAAAGGTGCATCTTCTGGGTAAGCTAACCGAGATCTAACCCTTGTTGTCATCGAGAAGTGAAATTTTTTTCTTGTGTGAAAAGAGTTTTTCTTAGCATGCTCTCCAAGGCCGTCAAAAACAACAACAACAACAACAACAACAACAAAAATCCTCCTTCTGAACATTACAGTATGTTTTGCTAGACCATTTGGTTAAAACTTGCCTTATTAAGTAAGAGGTCTTGAGTTCAAGACTCTCTTTTGTTACTTTTTTTTGAAAAAGTTCATGCTAAAAATTGTAAAGTGCATTTCACTTCAAGTATAAAAGTGAATCACTATAAGTAGCTTTATATTTTATTTTAGAGTCATTTATTTTGCATGCAACTTTTTTGTTATAAGGTAACTTCATTGTAAAAGTGATCCCCACTTCTCTTTATAAAAGTGGGTCACTTCATAAATTAGCTTACACTATCACGTGGTTATTTGGTTAGCGTTTATGCCTTTTTTTTAAAAGGGCATAACTCTCACATCGTAAGTCGGTTTTCAATGGTGTTTTTTTTTTAAACTGCAAAACTTTTTGACATCTTTCCATCCAGATCATTAGTTTCAGTTTTTAAATCCACATTATCTGCATATTTAATATGGCTTATACAAGTAATGTATTTCTTACCAGCAACAACTACTTCCAATGGAAATCCCATATGGAAGATTTATTAAGAAGTAAAGGCATGTACACGATTTCATTGGGAAAGGAAACAACACCCACTGATGATGATAAGAAAGCCAAATGGGATAATAGGAATGGCAAAGCACGTGGACTAATCAGAATGTCCATCTCTCCTGATTTAAGGTACCACCTTCAAGGAATTGATGACCCTGAAGAAGCTTGGAACATGATTGAATCTGAGTTTGGTAAACTCAATATTATTCGAGCACAACAGTTAGAAAATCAAATACTAACCTTGAGTCCAAGTGATTTTTCTTGCCTTGGAGACTATCTATCTAAGTTTAAAACACTCAGAATTTTATGTGAAGAATGTAAGATAAAAA